>JAKUCV010005989.1:0-68255 GCA_028386065.3 Turnera subulata
TAGGTTGTAACGGTTTGTTAAGCACCCGTAAGCTTAACGTAGATAGTGAAATCTTCAAGTGAGACTTGAAGGGCTGGATTAGCCACACTAGTAGAGTGTGTGTGAACCAGGATAAATCTCTTGTGTCCTTCATTCTTTCAATTCCGCATTTAATTCCTGCTTATTTCGTTTTTATTCGATTATCGCTATTCACCCCCCCTCTAGCTTAAGTCTATTGTTCTAACAACACTCACCACAAAGCTTACCCAAGCTTTGATTTTACACAATCGCTGTAAAACAGAAACTATCACTAAGTATAATTGACTTTGCTTTCAAAGGTTGCCTTACAAGGTATACACACTCATAAGACTTTTTCTTTCACTTTTAGCTTCTCTTGAGAACTGCTGTAGATGGCTAGTTTTTCTGCTTAAACTCAGGATTTCAATATGCAGCTCTAAAGTTCTTCATGGTATCATCAGCCTTTTATATAGACACAATGGGATAGGCCTTTCCAAGAAATTCAACCGTTGTGTGTCACTCTCAGCAGACAGTTGTTTCGTTTTGACTGAGACCAGAATGGCAACGTTCAAATCTCCCTGTGGTCGCTTTCACGCTTTAGTCTGAATCATGCCATTTATCTGACAGGTCTGCCCATGTTTAGCCAAGTCCTAGGTTGGACCCAAAAGATTGATTCTATCTGTCTTAGGGATCTGTTGTGATGTCTTTAATCAGGATAGTCAGGCTGCAAAGTTTGTAGAGTCCTAGGATTGTTTGACTTAGAGAGATTGAGTTGTAAAGGCATTAGTAGTATAAAATAATTTAGTGATAGTGACATTTCATGTCCACTAACCACACTCTCCAATCCCACTTACTCCAATCCCTAATCCCACTTACTCCAATCTTCCATGCATGCAGGTCACAGATTTATAGGCTGAAAAGATTTGTTAATTCACAAATATAGAGTAATGAGGTTTGTCATAATCAAAACATACTTAAGTGACAAATTAAACGAGTTAGCATTATTACAATCATTTAATAGAATAGCCTTATTCAATTTGCATTATGATCATTTAATTTGAGTAACCTTATTTAATTAGCTAATAATCTCACACTTAATCATCATCAGATTTACAATTATATGATCTGAAAAAATTACAGGAGTAAAATTAATATCAAAATTTACAAATTAATTTAAATAATAATATTATTTATAAGAAAATATGAAAAAAATATTTTTTTAAAGTTTGTGTGGTAATAACTTTTAAACTTTTTATACTTAATGTTTACGACTTGGATTTTTTTTAATAACAAAAATACAGACAAGTCATTACCAATTTAAATTAATACCTGAACAAGTAAATTAATTTGACTAAAAATATTATTTATTGCCATATTTTTTAACTGTGGGAAGATAAAAAATATTTTATTAAAATGCTTTCAAGATCAATTTAATATCTGAATAAATAAATTAATTTAATAAAAAAAATTATTTATTTATAATATTTTCTTAAATATAAAAAAATTAAAAATATTTTTTATAAAGTGTTTGTGATAATAATTAATCAAATTCTAAATTTTTTTATTTTTCATCCATCAATACAATTTTAAATGACTTATAGATTTAACTCCTAATTACACGAATTTTTTTTTTGGTGAAAAAAGCTGTATTACAAAATAGTTACAGAGTAACCTCCCTTAGTACCTGCGCCCCTATAGTATCAGCAGCTAACAAGGGTGCGCAAAAATCAGGTGGTATGTCCAAAGCAATAAAAGCATCATCAATAGCTAAGCTACGTTTGGCGAGTGCATCGGCCACAAAGTTACATTGTAGACATGGTGAATGGAAACCGTCCATGCCCTTCCCAGGAGTTCACAAACGCAGTCAAAAATTGGGTGTCGGCTGCGTGCCACATTAATATTTAGCATGGAGGCATCCTCTAAATTATCAACTTCAATCACGATCAACGGCAATCCAATGCTCCAAGCATAACATAGAGCGTCATACACTGCCCAGATTTCAGGCAAAGAAGGGCTGTAGGGCAGCAGCCCATGCATGAATCCAACTTATCTCCTGGGTTTCTAGCTTTAGATCGTTAGCCCCTTATAGCCATAAGCTATTCGTGCATCCAGCTTCCTCTGCAGTCTCGGAACACTCCAGCTGCAGCGCTCCGGCCCGAGTATTGGTCGACAGCACCATCAACATTCGTTGTCACCCATCCCGCTGGTGGTGGTGACCAGCCAATGGACTTCAACGTTGTGGGCCCAACCATGCGGGTAACGATCCGCTGAGCTTGTTCCCGCCATATAGACACTGCGTAGTGAAAGATCTTGTCGTGGAGGATAGTAGGACTCTCTAATAAAGATGACGGGTTAAAGACAAACTCATTCCTGGCTTTCCAAATAAGCCAAGCGCCAACTCCGAACTGGATGCTCCATGGACATTGGGAGTTGAGCTGGGGGTTGGCTCGAAGGTATAGGCATATCCATTTCTATGCATCACGACCTATAAAAAAGGATGGCCAGGTATTAGTTAGTAAAATTCTACTCCAAATCTCACGAGAGTGAGGGCAATCTCGCAAGGCATGTAAAAGCATCTCTTCATCCTGATGGCACCGTGGTGTGAATACCCGACCCAAAATGACTTGGGCCTATTCACCTAATCGTTTCACCTTCTTCCTCGGATCAATCCCATAACATTGGAGTCACCACCCAAGTTTTATTAAGGACAAAACTTGGGAAAAACCTTAATATGACTCCTTTAGGCTACATGGTCATGGCGAACCAAAGTTATGGGATCGGGGGTTCGTCATAGATGGGAAGGTGTTAGGCACCCATCCGTGTTGGTCGAGACTATGTGCAGTTATAAAATGCAAGTGTGCCTGGTGCAAGTGTGCATGTGTGGAAGATAAAGAGAAGGGGAGAAGAAGAAGATTTGGCTTGCATCCCGTTGTAAGACTGAGATTACCTACGTACCCGAGTGATCGGGGTCAAAGCCACATAGTTCTAAACATGGCACAAATCGGCCACTTACATCATCAAAAGCATCAGCATATAATCAGCAAAGAATCAATCAAAAAGAAGGTTTAGTGTTACCTCTTGTAGCCCTCATCTAGCTCCTTGCAATGGGTTGAGTTCTACACCCACCTTCTTGCCGTTTCTAAACTCTATGGTTGATCCTCTTCTTGACTCCTCGTTGCTGGACTACTGCTAATGCTTCCCATGAAATTCCTCTAGGGTTTCTACCTAAAAAATGTATTTCTAGACTTGGAGAAGTAGAGTTTCTCCAAGCACTCAAGGCTTATAGGTGTATATGCGAGAAAAGTTTGTGATCTCCTGAAATGTGTGTGAGGGGTCCTATTTATAATGCTCTGGGAAGCCTAGGGGCGTGGACCTGCTTAATGGTGAAGATTATGCCCGAAAATCTGGTCCAAAACCACGTAAGATCGAAATTAGAAACAAATCTAGAGATTTGGGCGAATCTGGGAGGACACAACCGCCGCTGCCGGCGGTCATCCACTGCTTGACCGCCAGTGCCGGTGGTCTTGAGTGGATGCCAGCCAACACCTGGCGGTCGTCACGAAATGACCGCCGGTTGCCCCGCGTGTCACCCGTTCTTTCCATTTTCGGACCCCCAATCCCCCTAATTCAGCCCTGATTTGATCCTACCGCGTAATTAACCCCTAATCAACCCAGAATCACTCTATTGCTTGATTATCACTCCCCCTAAATCATTCCATAACAGATTAATTACACCTTAATGCCTATTTCATACTAAATCATGCCAAAAACAACATTTCTACATAAATGATGATTTAACTCTGATTTTCCACGAAAATTGGAGCTAAAATTAACCTGCAAGAAATGTGTTAATGGGCTGGGTAAACTCTGGAGAATCCATTTACATGGACCCTTAAACCCATTCCTAACCTAAAAATGAATCATCGTATAATTGGATTAAAAGCAACTTAAAAGAGCCCAAGCAATGAAATGAAATGTACCTTAATTCTACTAAATTAAATTTTTATCATGCCCTGACTTAAAATCAAATCATCTCATTAACCTCAAGTTAAGCATGTTTGGAATCTAATTTTTAGCAAAACATTCGTGGGTCAAATTTGGGTGTTCACAGATGCCCCTCGTTGATGAGTCCCTACGAACCAAGGATTTAACAACGTAAGGTAGGAATCACCAAATTTGAATGATGAATGTGTGGTGCGTGTCAAGTTTTGGAGCATCTCATGCTCCTCTCCAAGAATCATCTCATCCTGAAGTTTTGAGGAACGGGCCCTCAAATTCTGGGAATCATCTCAACCCAGGTCTTGGGAATCATCTCATCCCGAGGTGATAGAATCATCTCATTTATCGGGTTGTCGATAAGGAATACTCCCATCCTGGTCAGCTAGGTTTCGACTTGGGAATTATCTCATCCCCAAGTCTCGGGAATCATCTCATCCCGAGGTGATAGAATCATCTCATCTATCGGGTTATCGACAAGGAATACTCCCATCCTTGTCAGCTGGGTTTCGACTTGGGAATCATCTCACCCCAGGTCTCGAGAATCATCTCATCCTGAGGTGATAGAATCATCTCATCTATCAGGTTGTCAACAAGGAATACTTCCATTCTTGTCAGCTGGGTTTTGACTTGGGAATCATCTCATCCCAAGTCTCGGGAATCATCTTATCCCGAGGTGATAGAAGCATCTCATCTATCGGGTTGTCAACAAGGAATACTCCCATCCTTGTCAGTTGGGTTTCGACTTGGGAATCATCTCATCCCAAGCCTTGGGAATCATCTCATCCCGAGGTGATAGAATCAGGTTGTCAACAAGGAATACTCCCATCCTTGTCAGCTGGGTTTCGACTTGGGAATCATCTCATCCCAAGTCTCGGGAATCAGCTCATCCCGAAGTGATAGAATCATCTCATCTATCGGGTTTTCAACAAGGAATGCTCCCATCCTTGTCAGCGGTGTAACGCTCCGGGTTTTCATAATTTAATTTTCGGGATTCCCGGAATTTTTATTCCAATTTTACCCTTGTGGAATTTCCGGATTTTTGGTTATGGAAATAAATTATTATGCCTTGGAAATGTCAATTTTAGGTTGGTATTATTCATGGTTCGGGTCCCGTGGGAAACGGATTCGAAATCGGGGTGAAACGCAAGGTTTAGCGTGGTTTCATTTGAAACTACGTCGTTTTGGTTTAAAAAAAAAAAGGTTGACTGGGCTGGCAGGGTTGACCGCGCGCAAGTGAACGACAAGTCGTTCACTTGGCCGGCCAAAGCCCTAGCCGCCTTCCCCCTTTTCCTTCTTTTCTTTTTTCTTTTCTCTTTTCCACCTTCTTCTTTCTTTTCGTTTCTTTCCAGCCGCCGTCGACCTTCCCTCCCCTTCTCTCTCTCGTTTTCCTCGCTCTCCCACTTCTCCTCCCCTCTCCTGCAAGTCTTTTCCCCAGTCTATTCTTTGCCATCCGTTTCTTTTTCTTCTCAATTGCTTTTTGCCGTGTCTCTACACCCGCACCTTGCTGCCGCCGGTTGAGCCTTTGCGTGTGGAGGGGAGTTGACGATGGAGGCTCGGCTCGCACGCGAAGGGCTGCTGAGGTGGTCGAGAGGCCGCCTTCGTCTTCTGCCGGTAAGCCCAGTTCTTGTTTCCTTTTCCTTTGTTCTTCTTGCTCGTGGGCTGTGGGAAACCGATTGATTAATCGGTATTTGTTTCGTGTTGGTCGGCTGGTGATTTACAGGCCGTGGGGTTTGTTTGGGTCGGCTGCAAGTCGTCTTGGAGTCGCCGGAGCTGGATCTGCTACTGGTGGAGTTTTCCGGCCGGCCGTGGTGGTTTGGGAGCGGGGTGTGCGTGGGTGTTTGTCTTGGTCGGCAGTAGTTGTGTAGGGCCGGTGGTGGCGAGTCCTCTCCTGCCAGAGGTGCTTCACGGCTCGGGTTTGGTGTGCTGTGAACCCGGCTTGGACAGTGGGCAGTCATTCCGGGTAAGGTTACACTGCCGCAATTTGTCTCTAATTCGGGTATATTTTTTTTTTCAAACGGTTTCTGTTGGTTGTTGTTGATTTGGTTGTTTTGGGGTTGGCAGAATCGTTTTGGTGTTGTGGAGGAAATTCCGGCAAGGTCACCGGAATCCGGCGAAGGCTCGGGAATTTTCCAGCGAAGCTCGGAAATTTTCCGGCGAAGGTTCGGGTCTTGTTCCGGCATTTGACGGTATACTTTGATGTATAATTTGTACATTCATGGCATGTAATAATTGATGTAGGAATAATTGTTGTATCAGAAATAAAGGATGTTAGTGGAAAACCGGGTGCGGGGTTGTGAGTGTGTGTAACCGGGAGTTTGCCGACACGGGTAGAACCATAGGCCGGGAATACTTTGACTCGGGTAAAACCCTTAAGTGGAAATTGGACCGAATCGGGCCTAGGCCCGGTAATGTGATTTTTATAATTGGGTTTGGTAACAATTGGATTTTGGATGGGCTTTAGGCCCGGGAACCGTTAAGAACATAAAGAGTGGGCCATAGGCCTGGGAGCTACTTTTGGACTTAGTTGCGCTTAAGCCCGGTAAACCTTAGGTCCCGATACTCGGAGTTTAGGTGAGAGAACATCATATCGGGTTTAGACCCGGGAGTTTCATAATTGGCTAACTAGGGACGGGTTTAACTCAGTTGAGCATTTAGTGACCATGCATGCACGTTTTTATTGTGATTGGTTGTAATTTGTTGTGTGTGCCGGTATTCAGGCACGGGTAACACCTCGGGAGCTGGAGGATCTGTTTTGGGAAAGGCTCCACAGGACAATCGTCGTTGAGGTGACTTTATACGTCTTTTTATGTTTGTATGCATGAGCTTGTTGGATTGGTCTGTTTGAGTTGCATGCTTGTTTGCTAACATGCTGTGATCCGTATTGTGTGCCTATGTCTTACTGTTTGCTTTTGAGCATGAATTGTTGGGATGTTATGGTGATAACTTGTGGTGTGATTTTGGGTAATTTGTGTGATGTGCTGTGGGTCGGAGACCCAGATATTTGTCTGAGATGAAAATACACACAACCCTGTTAAATCAGGATTCTTGGCACACATAAACTCATAACTTGTGAATAAAGATAATGTACAGTAGAAGATAGGCTACTGTGTGCTGATGACCGGTTGGTTCGAGCGGGAAGTGATACCCCTCGGGTTTGCATGCGGGATAGCATGTGATATGCAGATATGCATATGGGTCTGTATTGAGCGGTTCTACCTCCCTCCTTCTACCTCCCCCTTTCTACCTCCCTCTTTCTCTCTATCTCTCTCTCTCTCTATGGATTGGTTGGGCTTCGTGCCTGGTTTATTTGTGCTTATGCCTGGTTGTCTCATGAGACGGGACCGAGCTCGACGCACACAGTAGGGGGCCCTGAATAATAAATTATAATAAGAAAAACTTAACACACAACAGATGGAGAATAATGAACTGTTTGCTTCAATGTCTTGGCATGTTAGTACTGGTTGTTGTATGTTTGCTTACTTGTCTTGTATCTCTTCTTTCCTTTTGGACTTGTTCTGCACACTCACATAATTAGATTTATACTACTCACTGAGTAGGCGACTCACATAATCGCCAACGTTGTTTTTCAGACTCTTAGTTAGCGTGCAGTCACTATCTACCCTTCCAGAGTACGGACGTGGTTATCTCAGCAGGTAGCTGTGCTTCTTCTCCCAGTTGGATCCATAGGGCCGACTTGCATCCCACATTTTACTTTTGCTTTATTTTTATCTTCGTTTTCCGCTGCACTGTATTTTGATGAGATGTCATTTTGATTTTGATTATTTTATCGGCGGGTTGCCGGGATTTAGTATTGATGATGTATCGCTAGATGCCGGGTTGATTTGAGGCTTGCTAAGCCGGTTTGATTATGTTCTTTATGACATCTCGGGATTTTAAGAATTTCTTTCCAGATAATGTTTTGATATTGGATTTCGTGTCCTGGGATTCAGGGGTATTTTGGTAATTTCCTTGTGTTAAGTGTTTTATTGCAAAATTGGGACACGGGTGTTTCAAGCGGGGTTTCGACTTGGGAATCATCTCATTCCAAATCTCGGGAATCATCTCAACCCGGGTTTGTTCTCTCTCATCTCTCGATTTAGATTCTCTCATTTCACGTTTTTTCTAGACCCGACTTCTGGTTTACCCTTATGTCTTACTCAATTCTGTGTATCTCGAGTTCTCACATTGTATTGTCGGTTCAGGGTGGTCTTGGTCACATGTCCCCATGCCATCTATCTGGATTCCCTAGTAAGTTTTCTATGGCACATGCGCCCGGGTTTTCTAACGTGTTGGAGAAAAGTGTGTCACGCCCTCTGAGACATACAAGCCAAAAATGGGGGCGTGATGCCCCTAATACCCTGCCATGATTTTGAGAGGTAGAGTTTGGTGTATCCCTAATACCAGTAAGTCGACCCAAGTGGGGGTTGCACCCTGATTCTGGATTTCCAATGATTTATTCCGATCCAAGCAATATATCTTATTATTTGGGACACAAAAATATGCATATAGGGTTTTATTTTTAGAGGAAAGGCCGTTCCGGGGCGCTGGACCTACGAAAATCGAGGTGTGACCCCAAAATAGAGGTGACAGTCATGCGAGGAGGCCCGCCGGCGCCTGATGGTCATTTGGGGATGACCGCCAGGGCTTGGCGGTCTTCTCGTGATGTCCGCCGTCCTTATTTCGGGTTTAAAAGCCCTTTCTCTTCTCTCTCTCCCCTCATTCTCCATTCATACACTCTCAAACCCCGAATTCTCTCAATTTTCTCTCCTTCTCTTTATTCTCAAAACACCCTAAATCATCTCCCCATTCCTTCCGGTCCCCATCCATGGCATCATCATCATCAAATCTTTCCAAATCGCGAGAGGAGACAATAAGGAAATATCGTCCCGAATCTGACCCAGAGGAGAATCCAAGCCTATTGTTGAAATCTCCTAGTAGGCATATCTCCTCCCAACTCCACAAAGTTTAGGTAAGTGATTTCAAAATCCAAAAACTTCTTGAATTTAGGTTTTGATTGATTTTTCGAGTTTATGCCCGTATGCCCATGAACTTGAATTTATATGATGCATGTTGTATTTGAATGCTTTGAAATGCTCCTAAGATGTGATACCCTAAGTGCACCTGATGCAAATCACCTAGGCAAGTTTAGAGACTGGAAGAATAATGCACGCCAAGACGACAATGGAGGAAGCAATAACGACAAGCAAGGAACTTGGATGTATTCTAACAAGCTCAAAGTTCATCATCACAAGCTCACTTTTAGAATCATGTCCAAGATTCGTTCTCACAAGAAATTCAAGAAGAGATGGAGAATAAGCTTGGAGAAGAGTGGGGCCCACAATGACAATCTAGCTGGAGAAAGTGGGGCCCATGTCGACATCAATTATTTTTATTATTTTAGTTTAGCCGAATTTTATTATTTATGGATTATAATTTCGGCTTGGTGTTATTTATTATTTGGGCCATTAATTGTTGGGCTTTAGTTATTTAAGTTGGGTTTATTTTTATTTATAAAGCCTAGTCCATTAGGGAATTGGAATTACAAATCCAATCCACTTTTGAGTTAGGGTTACTGTTCACGTGAATAATATCCGCGTGAATAGTAACATAAAGTCGTTTTATTTTGTTTTATTATTTTAGTTACAAGTCCAAGTCCATTAGGGTTTAGTATTAGACTAGTATAAATAAGACCCTTGGGGTTCATATTTTGGGGGGATGATGAATATTGTTTATTGATAGCTATTTTGCTAATAAAGTTGGAGGTTCTCTTAAACCTTGTTTTGCAAGTTAGATGGATTTTTCTCTTGTTTATTTTAGGAATTGTGTTTACTTATCAAGTAATTGAATTGCTTGTGGCGTTTACAAGATTCCTTGTGTTTATTACTCTATTGTTGCTTAACGCCTTTGTTGTGTTTTGAGGTGATAGAGGTAATCACTAAAGCTTTTGGTTGAATTGATTTCTGATCTTGGTGACTCAATTGAATCGGAGGTGCTATCTAGCTTTGTTCTGGTAGTGTTGCCGTATCATCTTGGTAGCGGAGCCTAGGTATCAATTTCAACTACGTATCCCTTTATTTTCTGCAATTTAATTTTTTTTTGTTCGTCTGTTTCTTGCTGTTGTCGGTTTCAAATTATAAAAAAAAAAATTGCAAGTTGTTCATTGTGTGCTGCCGACTTGAAGTGGAAGAGATATCACCTTGTTTTCTTTTTCAATTTGAATTGGTGGGTGATTAGTCCACAGCCCCTTGCAAATAGTAAAAAAAAAAGTTATTATTAATAAATCGGCAGCAAGTATTGGTTGTTACAGTGAAAGAATTGCTTGAAATTTAGGTGGATACTTTCCGCGGGTTGATTGTTAGGATATCTAGATTGGGAAGTTTTCTTTCTTTCTACCTATTTGTTGTGTTTTTCTTTCAGCTTTTTCTAATTGAGCAATCTTTGTTTCATATTGTTCGATTACTTCAATATTCATCACATACATTATCTTGTTCTTGTGTGTGACTATCTTTTCTTTCCGGAGTTAATTTTGCCTCTAGAGTTGAATTGTCTATTTTCTTGATAGGAAATCTTTGACTCTTTCTTGAAGTGTTGCAGGTTTTTTATTATTTGATAAGATTTACTGATCCCAAAGAATAAACAAAGTGAGAATTCAAGAGAGAAAAAAGGCGAGTGTTAATATATTGCCATTGAGTGTAAACACGAGAGAACACAAAAGGAGTGTAAACACGTGAGAGAGTGGTGAGGAATTATTTTCTACTAACACTTTCTTGCAGGTTAACATCATGGAATATTCGAGATACGATAGAGGAGCCTATGGAGGTCGATATGTTGATCGAACTGATATGTATGCTAGAGACATCAAGATGAAGATTCCCTCTTTTCAAGGCAAAAATGATCCAGAAGCTTATTTGAAGTGGGAGAAAAGAGTGGAGATGATATTTGATTGCCATAGCTACACTGAGGCAAAGAAGGTAAAATTGGCGGTTGATGAGTTTACTGACTATGCTTTGGTTTGGTGGAGCAACTTTATGTTGGACAGGAGGTACAATTATGAGGAACCTATCGACACTTGGACTGAGATGAAGAAAATTATGAGGAAGAGATTTGTTCCTGCTTATTACTATAGGGAGCTGCCTCAAAAGCACCAGACATTGCACCAAGATTCCAAGAGCCTTGAAGAGTATTACAATGATGATTGGCATAGAGAGACTTCAGCTAATAGTGCAACGAGGATGCAAAAGGCTAGGAATCCGAATCTTGTGCATTTTGACTATGGAAAAGTACCTAAGGAAGAATTTCCGGATACTAGGCGTGTGCTGAATGCTCAAGTCAAAGAAGATGATGTTGGGCAAAGGGATAAACTTTTCTATACAAGATGCTTGGTGAATGAGAAGGCCATGAGTGTTAAAATTGATGGGGAAAGCGACACTAACATGGTGAGCACATATATGGTGGAAAGTTTAGGATTGGAGTGTTTGGAGCATCCTAGATCCTATCGCCTACAAAGGACGAATGGCATGGGAGAAATTGAGGTAACCAAACAAGTCCTTGTTTCTTTTTCTATTGGCCGTTATTTTGACCAAGTGTTGTGTGATGTTGTGCCTATGGATACATGCCATATATTGCTTGGGAGACCATGGCAATATGATAGAAGAGTTGTGCATGATGGGTTCAAGAATAGGTATTCTTTTACCATGGGAGAAAGGAGAGTTTCACTTGCACCCTTGCCTCCAAAGGAAGTTGAAGGGGATCAATTGCATGTTAAAAGTCAAGTGGAAGCATGGCAAAAGGAGAAAGAGGCCGAATCTTGTAACACTAGTGAGAAAGAGAGGAAGGCTGAGAGCCTTGCAAAAGGTGAGCTAGAGAGGAAGGCTGAGAGCCTTGCAAAAGGAGAGGAGAGTTCAAAAGAAAATAAAAGAGAAGAAAAGAAAGAGGAAGCCGAGAGTGAGAGAAGAAAAGAGATAAAAGAAGCCTCAAAAGAAATTGTGTTAAAGGGCTCAAATGAGAGAGAAGTGAGGGTTGAATATGAGGAAAAGAAGAGTTTGTTTGTACTCTTATACAAGGAAGCTTGGTTTAAAGCTAACCTTAACCCTTGTCTTTCTAGATGTGATGTGTTTCTTTTGCAGGTTCCTAAAGATGCTTGTCCTAAAAGATTGCCGGCCCTAGGAGAAGAAGGTTCTATACATAGGGCGCCGATTACAATCAAAAGGGAGCATCAAGTTTTAAGTTCCTTTTCTATGACTTTAATGCCTAAATTGGATAACATGATGAGTAATTTAAATTCTTACTTTATTGGTTTTCATCCACATAAATTACTTGTTATGCATACTTCTGAGTTATTGTTTTGGAAGGAACAAATTAATGCTACTTGCATGTTGCTTGATCTGGGAGGCGAAGCTAGAAGCTTGAAGCTTGGTCCTTTCTGCATAATGATTGGTTCGCAAGGTGAGTGTAGTGTTCGTACTACTTTCGATATTGCTAAATTTCCTCCAATTGATTTTGTAGGTATCGATTCGAGGACGAATCGTTTTGAGGAGGGAGGGAATGATGCAAATCACCTAGGCAAGCTTAGAGACTGGAAGAATAATGCACGCCAAGGCGACAATGGAGGAAGCAATAACGACAAGCAAGGAACTTGGATGTATTCTAACAAGCTCAAAGTTCATCATCACAAGCTCACTTTTAGAATCATGTCCAAGATTCGTTCTCACAAGAAATTCAAGAAGAGATGGAGAATAAGCTTGGAGAAGAGTGGGGCCCACAATGACAATCTAGCTGGAGAAAGTGGGGCCCATGTCGACATCAATTATTTTTATTATTTTAGTTTAGCCGAATTTTATTATTTATGGATTATAATTTCGGCTTGGTGTTATTTATTATTTGGGTCATTAATTGCTGGGCTTTAGTTATTTAAGTTGGGTTTATTTTTATTTATAAAGCCTAGTCCATTAGGGAATTGGAATTACAAATCCAATCCACTTTTGAGTTAGGGTTACTGTTCACGTGAATAGTATTCGCGTGAATAGTAACATAAAGTCGTTTTATTTTGTTTTATTATTTTAGTTACAAGTCCAAGTCCAATAGGGTTTAGTATTAGACTAGTATAAATAAGACCCTTGGGGTTCATATTTTGGGGAGATGATGAATATTGTTTATTGATAGCTATTTTGCTAATAAAGTTGGAGGTTCTCTTAAACCTTGTTTTGCAAGTTAGATGGATTTCTCTCTTGTTTATTTTAGGGATTGTGTTTACTTATCAAGTAATTGAATTGCTTGTGGCGTTTACAAGATTCCTTGTATTTATTACTCTATTGTTGCTTAACGCCTTTGTTGTGTTTTGAGGTGATAGAGGTAATCACTAAAGCTTTTGGTTGAATTGATTTCTGATCTTGGTGACTCGATTGAATCGGAGGTGCTATCTAGCTTTGTTCTGGTAGTGTTGCCGTATCAGCACCCTAGAATATAGAGAAGTACTTACATGAAGAGAGTCGGGCGTTGCTTGTCCTCCCGTGACGTTCGTGTAGGTTGGATACTATATTCGAGAGTTTGTGAGGGATTTTTATATTCTTGGTGTAAAAGTTGGTATAGGTTAGGTTATGGCTTGGTGATATGTGTTGCTGTTAGATTGAGATGAGATGGTTAGCATAGGCTTGGCCTAGTGCACTCAAGTGGGCTCGTAGTGATCCGATGGCACGGTTGGCCTAGCTTGGTATCCCGATTGCTCGACTTGTCTAATGGGCCAATAAATGGTCGGAAATGATAAGAATGTGATTACTTGATGTAATAGATTCATTAGAGGCACAATTGGCCAATGGAGATATCGGTTGGCTTTATTTGGTTCGAAATAGTGCACAACCGGGGCAATGGTGTGCCCGTCGATGCGCAATTGGGCTCGATGAGGGTAAATACATAATTGGCCAAACCTACCAATCCGAATGAGAAGTGTGGCTCGGGAATAAGCCTCTGGTGGTTTGGGTATGCAAGCTAGCAGGTTGGTTGCCACACACCAATTGGATGGAAAATAAGCACGAGGTGGCAATTTAGGTGCACGTGGCACCTAGTTGTGTGTTGGTGGCAATTGGGGTGGTGAATCACCTACTTGGGCAGGGATTAAGAGGTGAAAACAAGCACCTTTCCCTCACTCTTATCAGCTAAATTCGTGGCTAGGTCCTGGAGAGAGAGAAAGAGAGAAAAGAGGGGAATGGGGAGAAGTGAGCCTAGGGTTTCTGCTCTCGGCCAGACAGACCCCTGGCCACTAAAATAGCGATTTCGGCCGAACCACCGGTTAGAATTGAGTGAAACCAAAGCCCAGAGTTAGCTGACTTCCATAGAGTTAATTGCAAACTGGTTTTCGGGATTTTAGAGCTGAACTGAGAGAGTTATGCACTCTCCAAGTTCACTATTCTGCAGCAGACCTGCTGCTAGACCCCGAGTTGATGTAGGAGCCATAAATGGCGTTATATAGCTTGGAATTGAGTGTTCTAAGTGGCTCTGGAAAGCTAAGAGACAGGGCTACAACCTTTGTGTTTATTCTCAAGGCTGAATCTGCCTGTAGTTTCCTGTTTAATATCGGTGAAATATCTGTTGGTGCAGGGCAGCTTGTGCCCGAATTGAGAAATGCTAAGTATTGTGGGTAGGATTGTGTTTCACAAGAAATTACTGCTGTGGATTGATTGTGATGTCTAATTGTGTGTTTAAAACAGGGACTAAGGTTCCAAGAGGCCTAAAGGCTGTAAAGGAGAGGAATTGGTTTAGGAATACCTAGGTGATGGTAAGTAAGTTTGTTATGCGAGTAGTGATTACTAGTGCCCCACTGTTGGGCGGAAGGCCCTTTTATTGCATGCTTGAGTGTGTGAATGCTTGTTGTGTAGGCATGCTGGTACACTTTTTATGGATTGGTGTAAATTGTAGCTAGTTGGCCATCACTGTCCAATTATGCATATTGTTGGCAAGTTCATAGTTATTAACGTCTATTGTGGCTTGATGAAGCTAGTTGGCCATTTGGGGCTATTTGCGCATGTTGCTAATTGTATGGTGCATAATGGTAATGTTATGTGCAAGTGAATCCCTTTGATGCCATGGCTGCTTCTGTTGTTGCATTTGAGGTATGATGTGAATATCATTGGTTGCATTGCACATGTTGTGCTTGTTATTGCATTCCATCACTTGGATGAGCATGTGTTTGTGGACCACTGGCCAGTTGGGAGATGGTGCAAAGGTAGTGCATAAGAAGATGTTTGCACTTACCATGTTGATGATTATTTGACAGGCCTTGTGGTAGTTGATGGCCGCTTGGAGTAAAACGGTTGTGATTATTTGACGGGCCTTGCGGTGCTAGTTGGTCGCTTGGAGTAAAACGGTCGTGATTATTTGACGGGCCTTGCGGTGCTAGATTACCGCTTGGAGTAAAATAGTCGTGCTTGTTCCGTGGCGTGAGTGTCTGGTATTTGTGCATTATGCATTACTGTATGTGTTGCATGACTGTGTGTTGCCCATGTCCAGCCTTGTGTGCAGTATGTGGTTGCTTTCTTGCATGGCCTATTTACTTACTGAGTTTTATACTCACCCCCCTTATCCTCCCCATGTCTTACAGGTGCTAGAATGAGAGTATGGGAGGTAGGTCGATAGGTATAGCCGAGTCGGTCTTCTTTAATTATATTGTTGTATTATTTATGCATAGAGTTTGTGTCATTGTAAAGTAAGAGTTAGTACCCCTTGTAGCAACGGTTTAATGACACTGGTGAAGTTGTCTTTATAAACGAGTCTTGGTACTTTCTATCTTCTTTACTGCCTCTGCATTTGTTTGTTGTTGCTTCCTTTTACGCTGTGCATTCTCTTGGTTGGTAACCCGCCGAGCAGAGGCAACGAGGTTTTGGTTGTGTCGATGAAAGGCCTTTGGGTGCCTTGTGGCACGTAGTGGGTGCACATGGCACCTGGCCGGTCACGCTTAGTGGGGGCGTGACAGTTGTGGTAGCGGAGCATGATTATTTTGCAGGAATTTGGTGTCATGACATTTATGTCGTAGAGTGTAATAGTTGTAGTGGTGGAGGATGTTTTTGTAAGGATGCTAGGTGTCATATTTGTCGTATGGGTGGAACATATATAATTACAAAGCATGGTTGTAATGTTCTTACTAGGGGGGGCAGTAGGGTGTTGAGTCTAGTGGCTAGTACCCATCAAGTTAGAGACCGTTGGTTGGTGAGAGACGTGTGTCACAAATTTGTATTTTGTTTATCTTATATGTTGTATTGTTTTTGTGACTGTGAAAATATGACATTCCATTGTGAAAAATATGGTTAACACCTTGCTGAACATATAGTTGAGGCATTTTGGTTGTGAGCATACTAAGAGTATACAAGCATTCGTAGATTGCCTAAAGATGTAAACTAGGAGGAAAATGCTCTGGATATGAGAATATATTCTTGTGACATGGCTGTTTCTTAGGAAACGTCCGATATTTAATTAATTGTTGCTGACTTCAAATGTAGGAAGGCCTAGACGTTATACATGTGGAAAGGGTGTTTAGAACTAGAATTTTGCATTCTGGTTGGTTACATGGTTAGAGCTAAGTGGTAATTAACTTGGTTTCCTTTGGCCTAAAGGATGCACATGTATAGGATTATAAAGTTATTTTAGACTGATCAAGTTATAGTGAGTTCTTTATCAAATAGAACTGTGATGATGAAGATTAATATGATTTAAGAGCTAAATTTACGAATAATTGTATGGGATGTTTGCATCTTCAGGATTTAAGTTGCATGTGTTTTATATACTTTGACATAATTTCCCTTCGAGGCAGAGGTTATGAAATTTTAAGTTGTTTTTGAATTTGATTATTTAGTATATTAGAGAATCATCTAAGGGTGATAATTACAATTAAAGTCATCACTGGTTTCGGTTAGCTTGGAGATTTAATGTTATATGTCCGATTGACATGATGTTGCTGATATACCCTGGGTGCTTGGTAACTTGTTTGTTTGATTAACTAAAATTTATCTTGGTGATAGATAAGAAGGCATTTTATGATAAGAATAATAACTAAGATATTAGTTATGGAAAGTGTTAGTATGGTGAATAATTAAGAGATATTGATGATGAGAGTGACATGATAATATACTTATTTTAAAGTTGGCTTGCGAGGTATTCCCTGGTGATGTGGGTGAATAATGGGTCTGTAAGAGTAGATATGAAGTTATGTTATATGTTAAAGATATGATAAGTACATTATTTAGCAATTCATGGAAAAATTTGGAGATCGTGATTACTGTGGAAAAAAATGGCTAGGTGCATTTAGCTTAGGTGCTTGAGTGGGTAAATAAGAGTGGTGATAGTGAGTTGGATGAGATTCAGGTCACTTGTTTCATGGATGTTTAATGGGGTAATGCATGCTGAAGGCTTGAGATGTGAATGTTTTAAAATTGTCTGCAATATGTGTTGTGTTTGTCTTACATGATTTTTGTGTGGAGGAAAAATGTTTCTGTGGAGGTAATATGTTTCTTAGTCTTAATTGGGGATCTAGATCATGAGTTGAGAGAAACACGATGAGATGATTATGTTGTTGTTGAACTAAGTGTATTATATATAAAATTTTGCTGAAACTACATTTGTGCATGTGTATTACATGGTTTTTGATAATATGCACTTATTGCTTGATATATAGATTTCTCATACTATATAAAGGTCCATAGCTACATGGTGAATAAGGTATTCATATTTGAAATGCTTATTATGCATCCTTGATGGGGAAGAAAGTCTATTGTTACCTTATTAAGTACCTATGGTGTAAGTTGAATTGGTTACTGTGTTGTGTTTGAATTGTTTATGATAGTCTTGTGATGGCTTGGTATGCTGCCAAGAAATTTGCGGATAAAATCATATGCAGTTTGGGCAACTGAGAATAAAGCATTAGGTAAAGTGAAATAATTGGTCTTGTAAAGTCAAAGATGTGTAAACGATAGTGGGGTTAAGTTCAACCTTGGATCGAGATAGTTGGAGCGAAGAGTTGATGTATTGGAGGAAAATTTTCTGAGAGGAGGATGTCTAAGTATACAAGAGTAGGTTTGCAATTTTGTAGACCGTAGCTTGACACTAACAAGTAAAGTGTAATGGATAATCTTGTGTTATCTAAGGATGAGTATAGTGTGAAGGAATAGGTTGTGATTATGGAGTTTTGGTTTAGAACTTGTGACTAAGGTATAATAATGATTATGTTAAGCCTTATAAGCGTTTGAAGTAGTAATGAAGGAAGATGATGTGTTATGAACATTATGAACAATTAGCATACACAAGAGTGTAGTTAACCTCTTTGATTTATTTAGAGTTAGATTTGTATTGTTTGGAGTTAGATTGTGAAGTTCTAAGTATGTTGAAGCGTATGAAATGTGTATTGAGCGTTATACATTTTGATAAGTGATTATATTAATTCAAAAGAAGTTTATGGTATCTCGTCATAGGAAACACGTGAGGTTAGCACTGTTTGGTGAATGATACTAGGATTAGGGCTTGAATTATCTAAACATAGTAAGAAGTTGAGGCATAGACGGAATGACGCAGCAAAAGCACGACTCTCTTATTTGAGAAGCAATTGGGCTTACGGTTGTCCAATTGGTCCTAGTGGATATTTTGTTAGTTTAGTTAGTATAATTGCTGTGCTCATGCGAGTACTAGTATGCGAGTAGTATAATTTGTGGCTCCGTTGGGGCAATTGGCCTTGTTGGCCAATTGGCATAGTAGTGTGCCAGGAGTGCGCTTTAGTGGAGTGAATATGACGTAGAAGCTATTACTGAAGAGAGAATGGGTGTATGTATCGTAGTAGCTTAATGAGAGATGTGTTATGAGAAGAGTTAAGTGGAGACTTACATGGTTACATTACGAAGGCTACATTGACTATATGGTGCCACAGTTTATAATGGTTTTCAAATTATTGTTTTGGAAAATATCTTTAAAGGAATGAATTGAGCAAGTTTTGCATTAGTACCGTTTAGCCTATCCACTTGTACCGTGGTCAGAAGTGATAGATAGTTGAGAGAACTATAATCTACCAGATTACAATTGAGTCGCCATGGCATGTGGAATAGATTGGTGTGAGAATTACGAGTGCAAAAAGTATGATGAATTGAAGTACCATAATTTGGGAAATATTTAAAAGCTAAGGTAGAACTTGGGTATGGATTTCGAGGTAAACAAGTCGGAGATATATTGGATTGAGTTATGGTTGAATGATGCACTAAAGGTAGAGCTTGAAATGATTGAGGAACAATAGGACGGCACATGGGTATATTTGAGAAGATGATCGGAAATTACATATAAGGATTGATGTTATCTTTGAGATTATAGTGGCATCTAATTTCGAGGACGAAATTTTTTGAAGGAGGGGATGATGTGATACCCCAGGTGCACCCTAGAATATAGAGAAGTATTTACATGAAGAGAGTCGGGCGTTGCTTGTCCTCCCGTGACGTTCGTGTAGGTTGGATACTATATTCGGGAGTTTGTGAGGGATTTTTATATTCTTGGTGTAAAAGTTAGTATAGATTAGGTTATGGCTTGGTGATATGTGTTGATGTTAGATTGAGATGAGATGGTTAGCATAGGCTTGGCCTAGTGCACTCAAGTGGGCTCGTAGTGATCCGATGGCACGGTTGGCCTCGCTTTGTGTCCCGATTGCTAGACTTGTCTAATGGGCCAATAAATGGTCGGAAATAATAGGAATGTGATTACTTGATGTAATAGATTCATTAGAGGCACGATTGGCCAATGGAGATATCGGTTGGCTCGATTTGGTGCGAAATAGTGCAGAACCGGGGCAATGGTGTGCCCGTCGGTGCGCAATTCGGCTCGATGAGAGTAAATACGTAATTGGCCAAACCTACCAATCAGAATGAGATGTGTGGCTCGGAAATAAGCCTCTGGTGGTTTGGGTATGCAAGCTAGGAGGTTGGTTGCCAAACACCAATTGGATGGAAAATAAGCACGAGGTGCAATTTAGGTGCAAGTGGCACCTAGTTGTGTGTTGGTGGCAATTGGGGTGATGACTCACCTACTTGGGCAGGGATTAAGAGGTGAAAACAAGCACCTCTCCCTCACTCTTACCAGCTAAATTCGTGGCTAGGTCCTGGAGAGAGAGAAAGAGAGAAAAGAGGGGAACGGGGAGAAGTGAGCCTAGGGTTTCTGCTCTCGGCCAGACAGACCCCTAGCCACTAAAATAGAGATTTCGGCCGAACCACCGGTTAGAATTGAGTGAAACCAAAGCCCAGAGTTAGAAAACTTCCATAGGGTTAATTTGGAACCAGTTTTCTGGATTTTTGAGCTGAACTGAGAGAGTTATGCGCTCTCTAATTTCACTGTTCTGTAGCAGACCTGCTGCTAGACCCCGAGTTGATGTAGGAGCCATAACTGGCGTTAGAAAGATTGGAATTGAGTGTTCTCGGTGGCTATGGAAAGCTAAGAGACAGGGCTACAACCACTGTGTTTATGTCAAAGGCTGAATCTGCCTGTAGCATCCTGTTTAATCTTGGTGAAGTTTCTGGTAGTGCAGGGCAGCTTCTGCCCAAATTGAGAAAAGCTAAGTATTGTGGGTAGGATTGTGTTTCACAAAGCAATTACTGCTGTGGATTGATTGTGATGTCTAACTGTGTGTTTAAAACAGGGAATAAGGTTCCAAGAGGCCTAAAGGCTGTAAAGGAGAGGAATTGGTTTAGGAATACCTAGGTGATGGTAAGTAAGTTTGTTATGCGAGTAGTGATTACTAGTGCCCCATTGTTGGGCGGAAGGCCCTTTTATTGCATGCTTAAGTGTGTGAATGCTTGTTGTCAAGGCATGCTGGTACACTCTTTGTGGAATGGTGTAAATGGTAGCTAGTTGTCCATCACTATCCAATTATGCATATTGTTGGCAAGTTCATAGTTATTAATGTCTATTGTGGCTTGATGAAGCTAGTTGGCCATTTGGGGCTATTTGCGCATGTTGCTAATTGTATGGTGCATAATGGTAATGTTATGTGCAAGTGAATCCATTTGATGCCATGGCTGCTTCTGTTGTTGTTGCATTTGAGGTATGATGTGAATATCATTGGTTGCATTGCACATGTTGTGCTTGTTATTGCATTCCATCACTTGGATGCTTATGTGTTTGTGGACCACTGGCCAGTTGGGAGATGGTGCAAAGGTACTGCATAAGAAGATGTTTGCACTTACCATGTTGATGATTATTTGGCGGGCCTTGCGGTAGTTGATGGCCGCTTGGAGTAAAACAGTCGTGATTATTTGACGGGCCTTGCGGTGCTAGATGGCCGCTTGGAGTAAAACGGTCGTGATTATTTGACGGGCCTTGCGGTGCTAGATGGCCGCTTGGAGTAAAATGGTCGTGCTTGTTCCGTTGCGTGAGTGCCCAGTATTTGTGCATTATGCATTACTGTATGTGTTGCATGACTGTGTGTTGCCCATGTCCAGCCTTGTGTGCAGTATGTGGTTGCTTTCTTGCATGGCCTATTTACTTACTGAGTTTTATACTCGCCCTCCTATCCTCCCCATGCCTTACAGGTGCGAGAATGAGAGTATGAGAAGTAGGTCGATGGGTATAGTCGAGTCGGTCTTCGTTAATTATATTATTGTATTATTTATGCATAGAGTTTGTGTCATTGTAAAGTAAGAGTTAGTACCGCTTGTAGCAACGGTTTAATGACACTGGTGAAGTTGTCTTTATAAATGAGTCTTGGTACTTTCTATCATCTTTACTGCCTCTGCATTTGTTTGTTGTTGCTTCCTTTTACGCTGCGCATTCTCTTGGTTGGTAACCCGCCGAGCAGAGGCAACGAGGTTTTGGTTGTGTCGATGAAAGGCCTTTGGGTGCCTTGTGGCACGTAGTGGGCGCACATGGCACCTGGCCGGTCGCGCTTAGCGGGGGTATGACATAAGATGTCTAGAATGCTTTCCCCTACACTCGTTTTCTGGATTAAGCACATGAAATCACGCATTGAGGTTCTATCAAAATTGGGGGTTTAGGGTTCTTGGCGAATTCTGGGGATTGCGAGTGATTTTGATGTTGTTTTGATATTGCGAATGCGTGGAGTTGATGTTGGGTGACCGGGTATTAATGGGCTTGTCCCAATTTTGGCCAATGTTGAACTTTACCGAGGCAGATTTTTGTGATTTTCTCGTGTTTTGACCCGTAAATAAAACTGTGATATAATGTTGGCATGCATGATGTAAGCATGTAATCCTATCCTTATGATGCATGTCTTGATGTGTGTGGTCTTGGTTTGATCTTGGTGAACCCGGGTTGGCATGAGTATTGACTTCTTTTGGCACATCTATACAGGACTTGAAGGATAGGTAGCAAAATCAAGCCGGGGCTAACGCCCACCATCTCATCCTTGAGTATGTGAGGAAGGACAGGCCTGTCCGAGAGATCATTGAGAGGGTCGGGTTGTGGGACTTCTTTTGCACTTTTCGAGGAGACAGAGTTGACCTACAGGCTGTATCGGCCCTAGGCGAGAGGTGGTGGGATACCACCAATACCTTCCATTTTGCTTGTGGTGAGATGACGATGACTCCTTCAAATTTTACTCACATTACTGGACTGGTATTCCAAGATGATCCAGTCGTCTTTGACTAGCAGTTAGGCATCGATCATTTTTAGGAGTTGGTGGGGCTTGTTCCTGACTGGGTCCGCATATGTGAGGTGTCTCCTACATGGCTGTAGAATGCCTTGTTGGATCCTCAGTATTCGAGGATGGCTGAGCAGAGAGCCCGGGGCTTGATATTGGTGAGCGTGAGTAGATCCCTCTTTGCTTCTGGTGGTGATCAGGTTCGGTGTGATTTACTGGCGTCGCTTGTCCACCTGGTCGGACTGCGGATTGATTGGGCCTCAGCGGGTTTTGCGAACACCTACCGGGAGTTGTGCAACTTTTCCCGGGTTGCTGCCAAGCACTTCTATGGTTCAGCTTGGATTTGGGAGGTCTGTCTTTTGTCCTTGTCCCTTTTTATCATATCCGTCTGCCCCTTCATCTCCTTATTTATTCGGGTAATCTTGGTAGGTGTGGGGTCAAGAGTACCTTGGGTTGTCTGCTCCGAAGCTGCCCACTGATGAGAAGTCATGGCCAGTTTCTCTCCGTTGGGGCTGCCAGAGCCGTGGGACTAGGAGTAATGCCCACGACCGATTACTGGCCCGTCACTACATAGATCAGGTTGCCAAGTTATGCAAGGTATCTTTTTTTTCCTTCATCTCTTGTTTCCCGGAAAACCTTTTCTGTAGCATTGTCTTATCGAACACTTATTGGCAAATCCAGTTTTCTCCTTTTGCGGCTTACCAGGACATTTTGGAGAGGATTGACTCTATGACTCTAGTGATGGATCACTGTCGATGCTTGATAAGGTACCCTGATATGAGGGTGTGGTACGTTGGGGATCGTGTATGTGCGCAGACCATTGAGCTCCCATGTATACCACGCGACTCTCCGATCTCCATGTGAGACATCAATGAGCGGGGTGAGGCCCTTGAAGGCGATCGTTTGGATTGGCATGCCGATGACCTGGCCTTACCAGGCGACTACTCATTCTTTATCAGTGAATTTTCGATGCCTCCCTTGACTAACCCAGTGGTAGGTGGGACAGTGGCCAGTACTTGTCCTTCTCGTCAGAGCTCCACCTCCAGGCGGAGGAGGGGTGCTGGGGCATCTTCTTCTACATCTGGTCCTGTCCTCCCAGCATGCGAGGCCGACTATGAGACCTTTGATGACTCATATAGGCGCTTTTGGGTACCCTTTTTCGAAGACCTTCCTCCCGATTTCCTCTGTTTCTGGCCGACATTGCTACGGTGTCATCTCGATCATTGCTTCCCGAGTACCCCTTTTTTTTTTTCCTTCTATTGTACCTTGACTGATCTTTTTGTATGGATAGGTTCCGGCCACTAGGATCTCTCGACTTTGGACATTGCTTGGACTGGCGAAGGCGACCCTAACAGCCCAAGCTATCTGGGTATGGGAGTTGACTTCCTATGTGAGAGAGGGAGGATGTGCTCGCCCTATCATCTAGATGCTTGCACTTTGATGGACTATCTTTTCTTTTGTATGCATGCGCGTATCTTAAGTTCTAGACTCATGTATCTGGATGGGATTACTCCTTATGAATGCATGTTTATTTCTCCTATTCTCGAAATGCAATTATGTGTGCAATTTAAAAGAACGCTGAATCGTGTGTCATGAGTATTGGGATAAGTCAGGTATTAGGTTTGAAAGATTTGCACAAAGTCGCCCAAAACACCTACTTCTCTTTGTTGGGCTTATCAAGGATTTCCATGAACATAAGCGTGCCCTGAGTCTCCCCAAACACCATTTGGCCTTAACTTTTGCCTAGGCCGCCCTTTTGGGTTTTCAACCTAGCAGGCATGTCCTAACTTTTTCCTAGATCGCCCTTCCGGGTTTTCAATCTAGCAGACTAGTCCCCCTCTCTTTTCTCCATTTTCTTTTACTTTTTTCCTCCGAGGATGGTGATCAAAACTTACCCAGGCGATGGCGAGTTTCAGGTCTCTTCATTACATGGTGACACTTTTTTGGCGATGGTTCAATTTTGGTCCTTATTCAACATAACTGGGGACACTACTCTTTGAGCATTGGAGGAGATCTCTTCAATAGGTGTAATCCAGACCCAAACCTTATCATCTTTAATCAACTAGCTTAGGAACCAAACTCTTGACCGAGCTCGTTAATAGAGCTACCTATGTACCAGTAGAAAATAATGTTCATCTTTTTTCAGATCACATGGAAGTGCTCTTTTCGAGAAGTTTTAAATGGCACATTGGATGTGGGTGCACATTCCCTTTTTCTGTTTTTTCTTTTTCTTTTCTTTTTCTTTCTTTTTTTTTTCTTTTTTTTTCTTTCCTTTTTTTTTTTCGGGAGAAATGACCTCACAAGCCAGGCTTACTACTTTAAGGAAAAGCATTCAATTCGAAACAGATTTGATTTACTAGGTCAGGTCTCCGTAGTTCATCCTATGGTTCCCAAACTAAGTTGATAAATTCTGATAAGATTTAAGACATCAACTCCATAAATGAGGGGGATGAGAACATCCATTACATGAATGTAAGTAAAAGACACTAATAAAAGACCAACAACATTGACTCCTCGAGGTGAAGTTAACATGGATAGGCTTCAACCCTCTTTTATTTTGAGAACATAAAGAAGATAGACTCGACATTTTGCAACCCCTAAGACTTCTCATCCCCCATTAGCGGTTCTAAACATCCTCCTTCATTACCCATTCAATCTTATTCGGGTACACAAGCTTTCTTCGTGGGACCATAGTGACTATTTCCTTTGGGTCATCATGTCGGTCTTCAATCGTCATTGTCTTGTCTCCCATCCTAGGACTGTCTTCATCTTCCTTACTGGTCACCATGCCATCATGTGACTTTGAATATTCCTCGGATTCTATGGCATCACCCCAATCATCCCACTTGCTTTCTCTCAATTCCTGGATGCATTTCCAGAGACTTTTTTTTGCCTTGATGCTTTCTCGAGTGAGTGCGGCATTCCGGAGTTGGATGGCCCTCATCACATCTTCAACAAGTGCATACTACCCCATGGCATCCCGGAACTGTTTCATGGCTACTTGGGCAAATGGTTGGCCGAGTAAGACCCCACGGAGGATCGTTTCCTCTAACTGGCCCATCAAAGTCTGGAATGTTGACTGCACCTCTTTCTCTTGTTGGAGACTCCGGTCTTCATAAATTGGAAAATCATCCTCCGTTGGCTTCCACTCCAAGTTCATTCTCACATCAGTAGCACCCTTCGATTGGTCGGCATGCTCATTGCTCATGGTTCCTTCTAACTGATACAGATAGAGAAGTGGGTCTCAGTGCCGTGCTTAGGTAAATTCGAAAGAGGGTTGGTGACACATGGTTCAAATGAAAAAAGTAGAACATGGGTTGATTCCCGACTCGGCACACTACATTTTTAAAACTCAATGCAAAATGACATGTATTTTGCAGTCCTAACTCTTTAAATTCTTAGGATAATTGAGCATCTACTCGATTTATCAAAATGAATCTCTTCTGAACTTTGGCGGATCACTGCTCGAAGATATAGAATGTTCCCCTCCCTTAATTGCCATGGATGACTACTCTTCTTTCCTCTTTCCTCAAGATCCCTGTATGCACAAATTCGAATCCTAAATTAACAAGATACAACACACAAATACCACATTGCAAATTTCACACGAAGGCACGTACCACTTATTGATTCACAATGCATGGGATGCTCAGGGTATGCAGCTGGTTAGGGGCCAAAAAATTTTCGCCAGGGAATAGGCTGGCCTACTCACATGTGATAAAAGATATCGCGTGAGGTCCAAGGCCAATTAATCCAAATCATTGCTGAGCATCGAGAAACGGGTTCACTCAAACCACTATCGCTTAAGGAAAGCATGTAGCGGATTTGGATTCCCTTGCCCTATTAAGGTAAAGGCTTCACATAAATTGTCATGAATGCAAGGCATTTATGATGACAAGTACAAGGCACACAAGAATCAATAATTCCACAAAGTCTCTTGAGCCCACTACTTCCCGAGTGGAGTCGCCAATTGTGAATACCCGACCCAAAATCACTTGGGCCTATTCACCTAATCCTTTCACCTTCTTCCCCGGGTCAATCCCATAACATTGGAGTCGCCACCCAAGTTTTATTAAGGACAAAACTTGGGAAAAACCTTAATATGACTCCTTTAGGCTACATGGTCATGACGAACCAAAGTTATGGGAACGGGGGTTCGTCATAGATGGGAAGGTGTTAGGCACCCATCCGTGTTGGGTCGAGACTATGAGTAATTATAAAATCCAAGTGTGCCTGGTGCAGGTGTGCATGTGTGGAAGATAAAGAGAAGGGGAGAAGAAGAAGATTTTGGTTTGCATCCCGTTGTAAGATTGAGATTACCTACATATCCGAGTGATTGGGGTCAAAGCCACGTAGTTCTAAACATGGCACAAATCGGCCATTTACATCAGCAAAAGCATCAGAATATAATCAGCAAAGAATCAATCAAAAAGAAGGTTTAGTGTTACCTCTTGTAGCCCTCCTCTAGCTCCTTGCAAAGGGTTGAGTTCTATACCCACCTTCTTGCCGTTTCTAAGCTCTATGGTTGATCCTCTTCTCGATTCCTCCTTGCTGGACTACTGCTAATGCTTCCCACAAAATTCCTCCAGAGTTTCTGCCTGAAGAATGTATTTCTAGACTTGGAGAAGTAGAGTTTCTCCAAGCACTCAAGGCTTATAGGTGTATATGTGAGAAAAGTTTGTGATCTTCTGAAATGTGTGTGAGGGGTCCTATTTATAGTGCTCTGGGAAGCCTAGGGGCATGGACCTGCTTAATGGTGAAGATTATGCCCGAAAATCTGGTCCAAAACAGCGTAGGATCGAAATTAGAAACAAAATCGGAGATTTGGGCGAATCTGGGAGGACATGACCGCCGCTGCCCTGCATGTCACCCGTTCTTTCTATTTTCGGACCCCCAATCCCCCTAATTCAGCTCTGTTTTGATCCTACCGCGTAATTAACCCCTAATCAACCTAGAATCACTCTGTTACTTGATTATCACTCCCCTTAAATCATTCCATAACAGATTAATTACACCCTAATGCCTATTTCAGACTAAATCATGCCAAAAACAACATTTCTACATAAATGATGATTTAACTCTGATTTTCCACGAAAATCGGAGCTAAAATTAACCTGTAAGAAATGTGATAATGGGCTGGGTAAACTTTGGAGAATCCATTTACCTTAAACCCATTCCTTACCCAAAAATGAATCATCATATAATTGGATTAAAAACAACTTAAAAGAGCCCAAGCAATGAAATGAAATGTACCTTAATTCTACTAAATTAAATTCTTATCATGCCCTGACTTAAAATCAAATCATCTCATTAACCTCAAGTTAAGCATGTTTGGAATCTAATTTTTAGCAAAACATTCGTGGGTCAAATTTGGGTGTTCACACGTGGACATGATGCGTCCTGCGTCATGTGCCTTCGAAACCTTGTGGCATTAGTGAGGAGTGCTTCTTGTGCAGCTTACCACAGGAACGTCTGCACCCTTGGTATCCCTTTCCATTTTCAAATTATTTTCCATACCCTATTCCCTCTAGTTAGGGAAGAGTTGGAGATCAACTCATATGCGGATTTCACCGAGGATTCTCCCGAGGGTGAACTCTCCCCTAAGGGCACATCGTCCTCCATGGTAGGTACTGGTGATAATGCTATAATGCCAAGAGCATCGGTTGGGAGATAAGGGCGAAGGCTCTCCAAATCTTATGCCCCATCAGCACGGATGTATGAGCGAACATCCCTGTAGTGCAACTCTGGTGGGACGGGTCTGGTAACCATGGACAGTAGAGAGTCTTCACATTCGGCCCAGGAGTCCATCCAAAACTTGATGTTCCTCCCACTCCCCAGCATCTAGGACACCCCATTTTGCAGGGTTGGCCATGCCTTACGGAGGCCTCGCCACACATGTGAATTTCATGCCTTTATCTTCATATCTGGTATTGCATTACCTCCATCTCCATACTTTGCTCTCAAGAGCTTAACCCATAGCAAGTCTTGTTGGGTGAGGAACTTCTAGGCAAGCTTGACAAGAAAAGCTTTGTTTGTCTGTCTTATATTCTTTAAACCTAGCCCGCCTTTGGATTTGGGGGAGCACACATTTTCCCAACTCACTAACGAGGGCTTTCTTGCTTCAGAAGATGAACCCCACAGGAACTGGCGGGATTTCCTATCCGCCTCATCACAAATCGATGTTGAGAGGGCCATCATTTGCATTGAAATACTTTACCAATGGGAAAAGAGGGGAGGCCTCCCACGAGCCTTTAGTGCCATGCAAGTGATTTTACTTGGGCAAATGATCTCCTTGATCATACCAATATTGAGGAGCCTACTGGCTGAATTGTGGCCTCTGTATGTATGGAGTGATCTGTTCCCGCGTGCTCGAGTGGAGCATCTACCTAGACAAGGTTCACATAATGCCCCAATCAAACTTTTCTTGGGGAAAAGCAAATTTGTTCTGAGCTCTTTCAAGCTTGTTCAGGGAGGCGGCCCGGCTTACTAATCAGCGTGGAACAACAGTTAATAGAACTTGGGAGTCCCAGGGATTTACCGAACCGATTAAAGCTGTGGATAAAAAAAATCAGTGAACGTGGGCGACAGCTCTTTGAATGGGGGTAAGGTCACTTTGCTAATATAATTTTTACCGCAAAGGAGAAGAGAAAGTTGCTGAAAGAGTTGAATGCAACTTCCCCAACAACTGATGTGGTGAATCACTCTAAAGCTTTGAACAAGGAGCTGGACGTCCTGATTAAGAATGAGGAGATTATATTGGCTCAAAGACATAGTTTTCTGGCTTCGAAATGGTGATAAGAATACAAAATATTTCTTCCATAAATCCAATCAAAGAGCCAAGTCGAACTGCATAATGGGAGTTAAGGATAAACATGCATGGCAGTGGGTAAATTCTCACAGAGAGATTGCGAGTGTATTCAATGAATTCTACTCTGAATTATTTTCATCAAGTAGCCCCTTGCAGATGATTCCTGTCCTTGATGCAATGGATACTAGGCTTTCAGCGGATATGCGTCAACAACTTGATACCCCTCTCATCCGGTTGAGGCCCTTCAACAGAAGCATCCATCTAAGGCTCTTGGCTCTGATGGGATGCCTCCATTAATTTTTTCAATGATTTTGGCCTACTGTAGCGGATGATGTATATATACTCCAACGTATTGGATGCATGTGTTGGATAATGGGGCCGATCCCACAACCCTGACCCACACTTTCCTTGATTCCTAAGGTTAAATGACACTCGGAGATTTGTAGCCAATTAGTACAGGCCAATAAGCCAATCGGCTGAAGACCATATTATATAAAGATGGTTCAACATATTCCATATCTTCTATGTAGCTAGGGAGAGCCAGAGTATATCCACCGAGCCTTTTCTCTACACACACCCTTATCCAGTTTTTTATCTAATCCGAAGGTAGAATCCATCATCAACCATACAAACCATCATTACCCATCGTTGGTGAAGGCTCGTTTATAGGCTCCATTACATGCTTATATGGGTTAGTTTCTACCATCACTGCAATCCCTCTTCACATGGTAGATAGTTAATTTGTTATAGCTTAATCTGGATTTCTTCCAGCTTCCTTGTCCAACTCTGTTGTTTGGATCAGTTGCACCACAGTTGTGCCTTTTAGTTTTGGACTTGTGTGTGTCCCTGTGTTCTTGAGTTGCAGGTCTCTCTGCTTGGGACTCTGTTGTTTGGATCAGTTGCACCACAGTTGTGCCTTTTAGTTTGGGACTTGTGTGTGTCCCTGTGTTCTTGAGTTGCAGGTCTCTCTGTTTGGGTTGATGGCACTGGTCGGTTGCGATGGTGATGGCGCCGACGATGATGGCGCCGACGTTGATGCCGATGCGGATGATGATCCGGATTTAGATAGTGGGTGGTTCGATTTTGTTTTGGAACTGAACTCTCTGGTGTGGATTTCAATGTTGTCATACGGGAGTGACTTGTTAGAACACATGGTGTTCAGGATAGAGGCCTGCATTATCAGGTTCAAATATCCCCTTTCATCAGTTATCTTCCCGAATTTGAAGTTCAGTGGCAGAGGTGACTGATCTACGAAGTGTTGGGTAGTGTTAGGGTCGTAACCTAAAAAAAATAAAAATGTTAAAGAGTAAGAAATATATGTAAAATGGAATAGGAAATATTTGGTAGCAAGGTGACTGATCTACGTTGTCTACCTGTCGTAATTGTGGGTTTGTAAGTCTAGCACCTGCACTAAAGAGAGCACTATGACACCATTAATGTCATTTTTTAAAAAAAGAAATGGAAAGCCAAGAATTGAGCTCCTCTCCCGTAATGAATACTAGCATATGCATCAATGGCAAGATATAAGTGATTCAATAATCAATAATTCAGTCAAAAAACCAACAACCTCCAGGGACTGAATTAAGTTGGCGTGCCTTCATTCTCAACAGATCTGCAAACTTCAAGCCATGTTACTGCTTTCTTTGCGCTTGCCTGTGCACACCAGCTATCTTCATTTTTTTCCGTGCTTGATAACTTTTACTCCTGTAATTTCAAATTCCACAACCAGATCTAATAGATCTGAATCTGCAGCCTACCTCTTCTTTATATCATAGCTGGTTCCTAGGAAAAACATTTGTTTTCGCTTAATAGACCTCTAAGGAGAAAGGATCATGCACAAGCTAATAAATTAGAATGTAGAGAGTGGGCATAGGCAAAATAATTTGCAATAAGTTGAATTACATTTACATGGATTTTTTTTAATAATAAAAGTCGTAATAAATTGAATCTGACAGTACGTGCATTGCGTGGATTCTTATTAGTGAAGGGGTTACACATGGCTTCATCTCCAAGAAAGAAGAAAAAGAATAAATCCTGTGTCTACTACCTACCCGCTCGGCCACACATCTAACCGCCCACCTACCCGCTTGCTTGGCCACAAAGCTACCAGTCTGTTATCAACCTACCCTGCTTCGCCCCTCTTCAATTCTTTTTGTTTTTGTTTTCCTCTAGGGTTAAATTAGAAGTCTCTTATTGTTTATATGAATTTAATTTTTTCGAGAAATTTAATTAATTACTAACGAAGTCGGTTGCCTTGGAAACTTATATGTGGATCAGCTTTGGGTGCATATCTTTACTACTGAAAATGGGAGGGTAGTTTCGGGAGGGTAGAACCAACGTGCAGGGCCCCCCTCCAGGATTTGGATTATATATATACATGATAACTGTAATATAAAATGGTGTGTAGCGTACACTGTCTTTTGGGGCTGAGTGTGTAGTCTACACTGTCTTTTGGGGCTGAAGGTTGCATTCGAGTCTCATATCCAAATACCACTGGTAGGTCATGTCTAGTTTAGCAATTGGCACGAGCTTTTTAGTCACTTATTACTAATTATATTATCTATCTTATTGTTAATTATATTATATTATCTATCTCATATCATTTCTTTGTTGTACACTTACCCGTTGAAACCAAGCCACATCAATTTGGCCCCCACATTAATTAACTACTGAATTACTTTTTTTGAGAATTAACTACTTAATTACTTGGTACAGTAATAGACAGAGATTAAGTAATGGCCACCAGGAGTGTGGAGGAGATTATGAAAGCCCAGGGTCCTGCCACTGTCCTTGCCATTGGCACTGCCACACCACCCAACTTCGTCTTGCAGGCTGATTATCCTGACTATTATTTCAGGATCACCAACAGCGAGCACATGACAGAGCTTAAGAAGAAATTCAAGACCATTTGTAAGTTTTATTTTTTTCTTTTTTTCATCCGAAAGAAGAAGAGAATCCTTATGTGTATTTGGAGAAATAAAAAAATACTAGGAAAGAGAAAAAAAACCCTAAAAAGATATTTTATTAACAGTAACTGTTGGTTTACAATTAATCAAATTTGTACAGTCCTCATGATAAAATTTTGTCCAACTATACATCTACTTTTTAAAATAAAAAAATATATATACACTATGCTGCATCAATAACGGTTATGGAGTATTGATAGTGCATCAAAAAAGAAGGCAGCTGGGAGCATAGCGAGGGTAAAGAGGGAATAAATGTTATTTTACACTTATATTACTATATATGGACTTGATTTGAAATATTGATACACCAAATTAGATCTTATCTTAAGGTAGAAAGAATTTGGAAACATTATTTTTTTTATTGGCCTATAAGATTTTTGTGTCACGGTGTTACTTTTGTAAATTAAATAATTCACTTTCCGGAACAGGCGACCACTCTATGATCAAGAAACGCCACATGCAGCTAACCGAGGAAATACTAAAAGACAACCCAAGCATATGTGCATACATGGCCCCATCTTTGGACGCAAGGCAGGACATAGCAGCGGTGGAGGTGCCAAAGCTGGGGAAGGAGGCAGCAATAAAGGCTATAGAAGAATGGGGTCAACCCAAATCCAAGATCACCCATCTTGTCTTCTGCACAACCTCAGGCGTGGACTTGCCCGGTGCGGACTTACAACTCACCAAGCTCCTCGGCCTCCACCCCTCCGTCAACCGGTTCATGATGAATCATCAGGGTTGTTTCGGTGGAGGCATGGTGCTTCGGTTGGCCAAGGACTTGGCAGAGAACAACAAAGGTGCAAGGGTCTTGGTTGTGTGCTCTGAGATCACTGCCCTCCTTTTTCGTGGCCCAACGGATCTGCACATGGATTCAATGGTGGGTCAATCCATTTTCGGCGAAGGTGCTGCTGCTGTGATTGTGGGGGCTGATCCGGACGCTTCCACCGAACACCGGCTTTTCGAGCTTGTTTCGGCAACACAGACTTTCTTTCCAGACACGGAAAATGCCATTGGTGCACACGTCCGTGAAGCTGGCGTCACTATCAACTTGTCCAGGGAGGTTCCTGAGATTATAGGAAAGAATGTAGAGGCAAGCTTGGTTGAAGCATTCAAACCTATTGGTGGTATTAGCGATTGGAACTCAATATTCTGGGTTGTTCACCCCGGTGGTCGCGCTATTTTGGACAAAGTGGAAGCTGCGTTGGGCCTTGAAGCAGAGAAAATGAGGGCGAGTAGGCATGTCCTGAGCGAGTATGGGAACATGGCAAGTGCCTGTGTGTTGTTTGTGTTGAACGAGATGAGGAAAAAGTCGGTGAAGGAAGGCAGTGGTACTACCGGTGAAGGGCTTGAGTGGGGTGTCCTTCTAGGGTTTGGACCTGGCTTGACTGTGGAGACAGTTGTCCTTCGTAGTGTCCCTATTGAAAACAAGTCTTAATCGTCAGAAACATCTTATGCATGGGACTCCAGGTGTGTCTGTGTTGATGTTCAAAAGAAAAGGTGTGTCTGTGTTTTTTTCCTTTTTCGAGTGTGACTGTGTTTATTTATGTTGTAATACGACTACTCCCGACGGTCAAGAGAGTCAAGAGAATCGTGTGGTCTAGATGACCATTTTGTTGTAATGTATGATGTTGTGTGTTTTACATATGAATAAATTTGGAATAACGTGGTTTTAAGTCCCAATCCTTTAGTAAAAATTAATTAATTTTTTTAAGTCAATTAATATCATTCCTAAAAACTTTGTTAGAAAACCCTAAACAAATACAAAAGAGATTAAGAGTTAATCTTTGTTGAATTTTGGGATGAATTAAATAGGCTCCATAATTTAGCTAATGTGAGATGTGAGAGCTATGAAAGAATCTAAGAATCCTAAATTGGTTTTTAAACCTAAAAAGCCTAGAAAGACTGTTATAATTAAACCCTAGTGAATATAGGAATTAACTACAGTCTTAACCATCGTAGATCGGTTTATAATACATTCTAAAAGACCTAGCCCATTTAGGGAACAAAGCCCACTAGACTAGTCCAATTTGTTTCCGAGCGCCGCAAACAATAAGCAAAGCATGGTCCCCGTAGTATATCCCTACCACTAAATTTAATTAAAAATGGATTTTTGGTATCGCTGGTACCCGAACTTTGCACTTTGCCCAGAATTTTTTCTATATACCCGAAATTTTCGTGGACAGGTCAGTTATGAGTCTCGGGCCAGACATATGTTGACGTGGATACTGCCCCAAATTAGGCTGCTACTCGGTGATAAGAAATGGATTTTTGGTATCGTTGGTATCCGAACTTTGCACTTTGCCCAAAATTTTTTCTATATATCCGAACTTTTCGTGGGCAGGTCAGTTATGAGTCTCGGGCCAGGCATGTGCTGACGTGGATGTTGCCCCAAATTAGGCTGCTGCTCGGTGATAAGAAATGGATTTTTGGTATTGTTGGTACCCGAACATTGCACTTTGCCCAGAATTTTTTCTATATACCCGAACTTTTCGTGGGCAGGTCAGTTATGAGTCTCGGGCCAGGCATGTGCTGACGTGGATGTTGCCCCAAATTAGGTTGCTGCTCGGTGATAAGAAATGTTGTTGTATTACTGCGATATGACGTCGTTTAACGTCCACTTGTCAAATATGGGTCCATCCACTGTTCCAACAAGTTTATTTTTTTATGCAAAACAATGTCTTTATTGATTATGTATTGTAAGTAATTACAAAAGGATCAAGCTTTATATAACAAAGCGTAGATGATCTGCAACAAGGAGTAAGGAAAGGCCTAAATATGTACAGAAACTCAATGAGAGCAAAAGAGTGAACTTAGCTTGCCTCTAACTGTTTGAAATTCCTTCACAAACCTCTCCAATCTATGATTGTGGTTGGATTTGCTACGACTGCAGATGCACCAAAAGGGAAACCTGGTTGGTGGCTTTTAATCCACGTTGTAGCATGTATGAGGATGAGGTCCATGATTCGGTCATTATCTGCAGCGGAATTATGAAAAACTTGCCGGTTTTTCTCCAACCATAGCGCCCATAGGGTAGAATATCCAGTGACAATCCATGACGAATTGCTTTGTGAAAAAGGAGCTAGGAAACACCATTGGACAAGAAGCTCTTCAAGTGAAGCCAGAGCCACCCAGCAGACACCCCGCCATTTTCAAAATTTACACCAAATCCTCCATCTGACCAAGTATGAAATCTGGAGATGGTCTCTGGATTCTAGGTGGTCTTGACATAGAGGGCACATGGAATCAGCAAGGGATATTATACCTCGATATCTAAGGGAGTCCTTAGTCTTGACATAGAGGGCACATGGAATCAGCAAGGGATATTATACCTCGATATCTAAGGGAGTCCCTAGTCTTGACATAGAGGGCACATCAAACTACGTTGTTTTGGCCAAAAGGGAGGGGGGGGGGGGGGGGAAGTAATAATAAGATATATAAAACAAGGGCTTTGACCACTTAGGGCTTGTGGACCGCGACTTAACCCAAAATGGTGTCGTTTTAGGCCAAGTCGGGTTAACCCTAACCCTCTTCTCTTTTCTTCTCTCTCTCTCTCTCTTTTCTCTACAATTTTTGCCGCGCCGCCATTATGGGTTTGTGCACGCCTTTGCTGCCGCTAGTCATTGGGGTGAGAAGGTTGAGGCTTGGATCGAGCTTTGTGCGTGGAAGACTCGAGGCTCAGTGGGGTTGGGTCGTCGCCTCCACCGTTTCCGGGTAAGCCGCTGCACCTTCTCTGCCTCTTCCTTTTCCTTGGTTTCTTTTTCTCGAACCTTGTCTTGAATCATTTTGTGCTTTGTGTTGTGATGGATGTGGTTGTGTTGGACGGTGGTCGGGCTTGGTGGTTTTATGTGAGCGTGGGGGTTGCTCGGGACAATGGTGTTGTTGTAGTGGTGGTTTGTTTTAGTGTTTGCCGGCGTGGGTTCTACGACAAGTGTCGGGTTTGGAGGAGTTGTTGGATCCGAGACTTTGGACAGTACGAATCCGAGGTTTCTAGTAAGAATCCAACACCCTAACCCCTCTCTAGATTCGTTTTGGTACCATGTGGGGTTCTGTGTGCTTGAGTTAGCATGTGGATGTTGTTTTTGGGTTGACAGGTTATTATGGTTGTGTTCCGAGTTGTTGTGGTGTTACTCTGGTGAGGTCGGGCACTGTTCCTGCGGGGTTTAACCGGAATCCAGCGAGCTCGTTTCTGTTCCGGCAGAGCAGATTATACTTTGGCTTTTAACGGTGTTATCCCGATGGTGTTATGTATTTATTTCTCATCCATGGCATGTATAAATTAAGCGAGCGTATCGATGTACCGGGAATATCGGGTTTAGTGGAACCGTGTATAGAGAAACGAGTGGTGTGGCCGGAATGTATCCGACGCGTGTAGAACCTTTAGTACGGTAAACCTTGGCTTCGGGTACAACCGTATAGCGGGAGTTAGGGAAACCAGGCCTAGGCCCATTTATGTTACCTTATAACCTATATGACTTAAATGGATTTATTGAGAGTGGGCTTAAAACCCAAGGATATTTTAGTGGGCTTTGATGGTATGGGCTTTAGGCCCAAGTATGCCTTTTGGTTTAGAAGTGGATTTACAGTGATATGGGCCTTAGGCCTAGAGGTGATATTTGGACTTAATAAGGATGGGCTTTTAGCCAGAGGCATATTAAGGTTTAATTGTGTGTTTAGATAACATGGACTTTGGGCTCGGATATGGCTTTGGACCTAGTTGGGCATTAGGCCCGTGAACCCTAAGAGAGGGTAGGCTGTTAGGTTTTGACCCTAAATTTTTCTAATATTAGATGGGTCGGGTTTAACCAACAGATGCATTGCACGAGCATGCATGTTTTATTTAGTTCCTTTTGTGATTTATTTGTGTCTATATGATTAGGCACGAGATGTACCTCCGGAGCAGCAGGATCTAGTACTGGGCAAGCCGAGCGACGTTATAACTGAGGTGACTTTATAAGACTTATGTACTTGTATGTGAATACTTATTGGTATGTTAGGTAGTACTGCTTGCTGAGTATGTTGCATGCTCTTGACTGTGTTGTGTACCTATTTGCTTATATGTCATATTGCCATGTTGAATATCTATGAGCTGATGATGCCATGTTGAATATCTATGAGCTAATGATGCCATGTTGGGTAATATCTATGAGCTGATGTTTCCATGCATTATGATATATGTTGATTTGCAATATAATGTTTATTTGTGAGCTTTAGAGAACTTTTGTAACGGTGCACAACCTGTATACTACTCTGAGGAACACTAATATAAATTCCATAATTGGTAAATAATGTACTTGAATAATAAATATTCTACTGTGGGGCTGTTGATCAGTACCGCCAAGTGGGAGAGTGGGTACCCCTCGGGAGTTGTGATGGATTAAAAAAAACAGAGAGTTTTAGAGACGGTGCCTTTGGGATTAGATGGATGCGCCCCTTGGTTAGTTTAGTACTGAGAGCATCCCTCAGAGAGACGCCGCCTTGGGGAAGGTGGGTGTACCTCTTGGTTATTTTATACCTGGTCTTGGTATGTACTGAGTGCACCCCTCAGAGAATCATCGGCCACTTGAGGTATTTCAGTGGTTTTTTTTTCGGATCTTACCTCTTCCGATGTGTTGATATTTTGGGTTGAGCTCTGGACTGATCAGTCGCTACCGCACCTAACGCACATAGTAGAGGGCCTTTAATAATAATAAGAAAGATTCTAAACAGATAATTCATAAAACACTTATATGTGAGGTATTGGACACGTGTTGATCGTGTGTGTGTTTACTTGTCCTCGTGGACTTACTCACCCTACGAGTCTGTCTTCGCCTGCCTGTATATATGTCTTGTATTGTTCATTGACTAGGCGGCTCATATAAATCGCCACCATAGTTTTACAGATCCTTAGTAGCTTGCTGGCAGTTTTCTTCACTCACCGAGTTCCAGACTTTCCGTCCCAACAAGTAGCTATCCTTCCCTTCGTGAACGGATCCATAGTTTGACACTGCATATGTTGCACTCATCATTGACTTATTAATTATTTCCGATGCACGTTTATTTTCGGGATGTTGCTTTGTTTACTTGATTTGGTCATTGTTATTCCGGTTGGTTTACTGGTGGTTATCCTGGCTGGTTGAGCCTAATTTATACTTGATTCTTTTAACATCCCGATGTTTATTTTTGGTTATTTTTGAACTTTTGAGGTGATATTTCACTCAGAGTTTTGGCATCCCTGGACTGAAGGATATTTTGATCAATTCTTAATTATTTATGTTTTGTATTTTTGTTCTTGGGATACAATCATTTCATATTATCTCATTTTAATTCTCCCCTCAATTTTCTCTTAATAGTTTCTTGTCAACTATTTTTCTTTTTGAGAAAAAGCAACCAAAAACTATTCACCTCTTGCAAACCCGCCGATGACCAACACCACCATTTTCCATCCGTGCAGCAACAACCACAACAATTTAAATAATTTGTATACTAGTAATAGTAGTCAGTGTTATCAAACCCGAACCGGCTCGGACGGTCGAACCCGGTTAACCGTGACCCGGCTGGGTCTCCGGATTTCTGATCCCTTTGTTAATTTCCGGTTGAACTGCGGTTTGACCAGTATTTAACCGGGAAAACCGCGACCCAGAAGCCCGACCGGTTCAACCTCCGGTCCGGGTTTAATAACATTGATAGTAGTAGTATTTCTGTCAATTAATTCCTTGTTTGCTTGTGTTTAAAAAAGGCCTATTGATGTTTCTAAATGAAAAACTAAAATTGATTGCCGGAGGTGGTTGCGCATGGCCAGGCATTGCATGGCTTGCCAGGAGATCTCCTCCATCATCTCTTCCTTCTTCGCGCGCGTTGGGTTGGTCACCAAACTCGCCTTTGGCTGCGATCACCGGCGAGTTAGCCACGACGCCACCGCCACTCTAGCCACGTGCTCTCCTTGAACTCCCGCCGCCTCTTCGATTTTGAGCAGTCGTGGAAGATGGAGGAAGGGGATGAGTAGGAGGAAAGGTGTTCTTTTAATTTTTTAAAAAATTTGGAGGAGCTTGAGGAGAGCTGGAAAGGAAGAGAATTTCTTTTAATTTGGGTAGAAAGACCTGGACAGATCTAGTCATGGACCTCGTGGTCTTCTTGTTTTTTTTTTTCTTTTTTATTATTTTTTAGAAAAAAGGTTCTCGTTTTTAACTTGGGTAATAATACATGTTTTTTAAAAATATGTATTTGGGATGTAAAAAAAAATAAGAAAGCATGTGGTTTGTTGAGTTAAATTGGAAATACCTGTGGTTGATGAAAAAAAATTCAGGTGCTGAGACAAAAAATGGACTAGAATACATGGGGTTAAAATGTAATTAACCTATTTTTCTTATTTGCATTTTCTTTTGTATTTCACGACAATGTCCTATGCATTGTTCTCATTCCGTTATTTTTCACCGTCGATGATGGGGTTGCTATGGGTTTGTGGGCGACGAACGGGATTTGGCTAGAAAAAGAGGCCAATAGGGAAGTATTGGGAGCAAAACCGGTGGAAGCAGCAATCAGGATTAGAATCGCAATTTTGCTAGCAGCTGAGGGAGGAGGACAAGAACTCATCGGAGGCGTCTTTGGGCTTGGAGATGATGGTACAGAGGTCTGCCGCCGGCGAAAAGGGCGTTGGTAGGGCTGCTGACACAGACAGGTCGTTGTCTATGGTGGTGGTGGTGGTGGTGTTGCCGTTGAAGAAAGTGATGATGGTTGTTTTGGTTTATTGTGGTGGTGTCGTTGGGTGGTCCGTGTCGTTAGTGGTTGTTGTGTTAATGTATTTTTTTCTTTTTTTTTTTATTTTTTTATAGGAAAATGGTTCACTTTTCAAAAAAAAAAAGAAGAATCATCAGAAAAGAATAAGAAAATTTTCTTATTTTGTCAAGTTTGAAAGCTGTGAATTCATAAATTTTTATTGATGTAAGAAAAAAAAAAACAGAGAGAGGATTGCACTGTCTTGTGTTTTTTTGGAAAAAGAAAAGTAATTTATAATAAAATATTAGGGAGAAAATTGAGGAGTAAAGATAGGATGTCACTAGAATTGTAAAATTAAAAGAAAAATAACTTTAATATCTTTATTTTTATTACTCCATTGGTTCTAATTCGTGTACGGGTTAGTTTTTAAGTTACCGTTGGTTTTTTAGAAACCATTGAGCAAAAAAATTGGAAAGATAGCATATGAGATCTGTAATGACATGTGGATCGGACTTGTGACTGCAAAATGTAAAGACAACGATGCACATGCATTCTAAATCCGAACAGCCTGCCACGTCAGTAGTTACCTATCATAGGAGTAAATAGTTTTTTAAGTCCCTCCACTTTATCGATTTCACAATTATTGTTCCTCTTCGTTTTTTTTCACTCATGTCGTCCCTCAACTCTTGATTTACCGGGTCAGGTGGTCCTTTTTACCTGCTGCAGCAGGGTAGTAGCTGTGGAGCTGACACGTGGTAGTGGGGCCCATGATCTACATATTTTTTTTATTTTTTTATCCTTTTTTATATTTTTCCAAAAATTTAAGCCTTAATAATCTTTATTTAAATTAATTTTTTTTAGAAAATAAATATTAATTTCTAAATATGCATTGAGAAAAAAAATTAAATATGATCATCATCTCACCTAATCCCTTTATAATATTCTGGTTAACGAAATTGAACAAAATTAACTAAAATTAGAATAAAAAAATAAACTAAAACAATGAGAGAGGCATATCTAATTCTAACCTATAATTTAAAAAAAAACAAACAGTGGAAGATACCAGTATATAATGAGAAAAATTAAGATTTATTTATTTTAAAGAATTTTAAAAATAAAATTTGATTAAAGAAAGAAGAATTAAATAAATAAATTGTGTGTGGGCCCCACTGCCACTTGTCAGCTCCATAGCTATCAACCTGCACGTGACCCGGTAAATCAAGGGTTGAGGGACGACATGAGTGAAAAAAAACGAAGAGGGACAATAAATGTGAAATCGATAAAGTGGAGGGACATAAAAAACTATTTACTTCCTGTCCTAGTGTTCATGATTGACCTCGAAAATTAGGATACACGATTAGCCAAATAAAAAGTAGGGGTATAAAATTGGCGAAAACGTTAAAATTCAGGACCCAAAAATCCAACATTAAGCCTTTCATTTCATCTAAATTGATAGAACTCTTGACCCCATAAAAATCAAACTTATATGACAAAAGACAGTGCTAGAATAACAGGATGGAAGCATACTTGGTGTAAAAAGATAGGCACTCTAAATCATAGGTAGAAGCCTTTTTGTCGTCTACTTCTCTCCTGTCAAGTGTCATCCCACCCCAGTATTATCTTCTTCAAATTAATCTTCAAAATCGAGGATCAGCTAGTTGGCAGAAAGATTTGAGGTTTGAAATCTGTCTTGAAATTGTGGGTTAGTGTATTGGCAATGTCTTTCTTTTCATTTCTTTAATGATATATATTTAAAATGGCCAGAAAAACCATGGTTTAAAAAGAAGCATATAATATTAACATAAAGATAGACAATTTATGGTTTAGGAAGCCCCGTGGGGCGGGTAGCATATTTCCCATCCTCCATGAGTGGAATAACGACTTCGCGAGTCCTATATCTTTTCCCCGAAATCTCAATTGAGTCCTAAAAAAGAAAATTGACTATTCCGAGTCTTATAACATTTAAAAACGACAACAAATGAGTCCCCGTCCAACATTCTGTCCATTTTTGCTGTTATGTTTGACTTTTTTAAGTCCACATCACTTCCACATCATCACAAGCTGCCATGTCAAAAAATATCATAATTTTTCATTAAAAAATACCTAATCATTATTTAATCAAACAAAAAAGAAAAAATGAATAAAGAAGAAAAAAGACAACCTCCGATTGCAATCTTTTCCAAAATAACGCTTGGAAGATCAGACCAGGCCTCGGCTGGGAGACCACAGTGGAAGCCCGAGAGGTTCCCTACGAGAAATCCTTTTGAGGAATCAACAACAACAAATCAAGCCTCACAAGAACCGGATCCGCACCATCCGAACCTGTGTGTTCAACAACAACAAACCATGCCTCGCAAGAACCGGACCTGTGAGATCATGCGTTCAACAACAGCAAGCAAACAAAGTGAATGGGAAGCTGCTGGGATTCAGCCAACATCAAATCCAATTGCGTTTAATGGACGAGCCGCACTGCAACCTCGGGACAACTACAACGCTACGCCACCAATTCTGTCGAGGAATGAAGTGCTGCCTCGCTGCGAATCCCAAGTGTTGCCGGAACCAAGGAGCCAAGTCTGCACGGATCCCGCTAGATCTGAATCGGATCTAAACGCCATGCACGGGCAAGTACCGCTTAAAAATCACCGGTGTGGCTGCAGTACCAAAATGACAAGAAGCCGTCCTCGGACTGACCAGATCGGGCACCAACACCTGCTGCTATCAAGCAAAATTGGACGAGAATAGGCAAAGCACACGACGCCCGCGTCTGAAACAGCCCTCCACCACCACTAAACGAGAGGACCTGACGAGATCTAGCTGGAAGCAAACAAAGAAGAGGGAAATAGAAGGGAGTTAAGGGCACGGACGACGAAGGTAGGGGAGGGGTCTGTATTTATACTAGTAGGGGAGGGGCTGCAGAGCCATGGATCTGGCGCCCAACTCCGAGGGCCTGGAGTCGAACGGCCATGCTATAGAGAACAGGCCGGCGGAGGGCGAGGGGCAGAAGGAGAGGCCGGCTAAGATGGCGGCGGTGGTTATGACGATTTGGTTTAGTTCGGGTTTGGGGAGGAAGAATAGGGAAGTAGTTATTCTTTTTTTAAACCGTGTAAATTCTATTAATAATTGTCATTAAGTGTAATTCATTGGCTAATTACCATTACCTTACTAATTATCATTAATTGCATTAATTAACAGTCAACCGTAAATTTCAAATTTACGAGACTTTTTTTATTATTTTCTTCAATTTCAATTATTTTCCACATATATACTTAACTGCCATGTAAGCAAAAATTAAACGGAAAGTTGGACGGGAACTCATTTGATGTCGTTTTTCAATGTTAAAGGACTCAAAATAGTCTATTTTCTTTTTTAGGACTCAAATGAAATTTCGAGTAAAGATATAGGACTCGCTAAATCCTTATTCCCTCTATGAGTTAGTTTCGGATAGAAAGTCCATCATCCCCCACACCCATCTTTTCTAACCTTATTTAAGTTTTTGTCTCATATTCGTTGCTACATTTTTTCTAACCACTTGGACAGGACACTGAAGTTGAAACATTTTTATGGATTATTAGAGCCCTTGTTACGCTATAAACCACTCAATATCTTTGACATGTCTAATACAAGATTGATGGACGGAGACTTATATACCAACAGTGTGTGGAAGTAAAACTACAGAACTTTAATGCTCTGATGTAACAGGAATGAGTATAAGGCTACAAGATCAAAAGATCAGCTTTCTTGGTTCTAACCGGAGTCGCCAATGGATTCTCAAATTTCTTCCATTCTTTGGGTATGTAGCCTTCTCTTATTCTGTTTGCTAGTGGCAACAAGAGTACTGAAGAGAAACCAATCCCCAAAGCTGCCACCGGGGCCAAGAACACTGCCTTTAATTGGAAACTTACATCAAATCGGTGGTAAAATGCTCCATCACAACCTTGCAGAATTGGCCAAGAAACATGGCCCCCTTATGCATCTACAGCTGGGGGAAGTTTCCACCATTGTTGTTTCTTCACCAGAAACAGCCACAGAGATCCTGAAGACCCAGGATTTGGTATTTGCTCACAGGCCTTCCCTTACTGCCGTTAATGTGGTGGGCTATGGCAGCAGTGGCATTGCCTTCGCTCCGTACGGCAATTACTGGAGACAAATGAGAAAGCTATGTGTCATTGAAGTCCTTAGCGCCTCTCGCGTCCAACAATTTGGACCCATCAGGGAAGAGGAAGTATCCAACCTCGTAGCTGCGATAGCTTCGAACGTTGGGTCACCAGTAAATCTTAGTGACAACATTTTGTCACTCACCCATGCCATAACGTCAAGAGCAGCGTTGGGGGACACATGCAAGGATCAGAAGCAGTTCATGTCCATTATGTTGCAAGTTTTGAAGTTGACCCAGGGGTTCTGTCTGGCAGATATGTACCCTTCTGTGCCAGGGCTTCAGCTCATTACGGGCCTCAAGTTCAAGCTCGAGAAGCTCAGGCGAGAGATGGATCTAGTACTTGGAAACATCATAAATGACCACAGATCAGAATCCAATGTGGTGGATAGGGGACAAGCAGATAAGGATCTGGTTGATGTTCTGTTAAAGCTGCAGCAGGATGGTGGGCTTGAATTTCCCATCTCCGATGACAATATAAAGGCAGTCATCTTGGTTAGTACACTTATCTCTTGTTAGCATTGATACTCCATATGTTACTCTGCCTAAGAAATTTTAGGCAAAGTAACATATGGACCAATACATATGACTTATCTCTTCTTAGCATTGATACTCCATATGTTACTTTCGATCAACTACAAGTTAATATGCTGATCAGGGCATACATGTGACCACTAATTTAATTTTTGAGTAGAAATTCTGTTTTCAGGGAAGATATAAATTAGTATTATTTTCTATAGCATAAAATAAATAAATTAGTAGAAACACTCTGTAGCTAATTTAATTTATGAGATTTCCGGAACATTATTTCAGGATATTTTCTCTGCTGGTGGTGAGACATCAGCAACAACCATAAAGTGGGCATTATCAGAGATGATTAAGAAACCTAGTGTGTTGAGAAAAGCACAAGAGGAGGTGAGAAGGGTCTTTAATGGAAAAGAGAATATTGATGAAAGAGGCATTGTTGTTGCAGAACTAAAATATTTGAGAGCAGTAATCAAAGAAACCCTGAGGTTGCATCCTCCACTCCCTCTACTAATTGCAAGAGAAAGTAGGGATAAGTGTGAGGTCAAGGGATATGAGATACCAGTCAAGACAAGGGTGATCATAAATGCATGGGCAATCGGAAGAGATGCTAGGCACTGGAGTGAAGCTGAAACATTTTGGCCTGAGAGATTCCTTGATGGTTCTGTTGACTATAGAGGTACACATTTCCAATATATCCCATTTGGAGGTGGGAGAAGAATGTGTCCTGGAATATCTTTCGCAGAACCTAATATTGAACTGCCTCTTGCAAAATTGCTATACCATTTTGATTGGGAGCTGCCCGATGGAATGGAGCCAAAAGATGTAGACATGATGGAAGCTTTTGGGTTGATAGTCAGGAGGAAAAATCATCTTTTCTTAGTTCCTACCCGATATCTTCACTGAGTCAGCTGGGCGTTGAATAGATGGCAGTAATTATCCTGTAAGTTCCCATGATATGTAGTCATGTTGTCCCACTCCTAGGAGATGGCTTTTATATATTTGAGAAGGTATGTCCACATAAGATGTATACTATTCTTTTACCCATAACTCTACTAAAAAAAACCATGTCTTTGGGTATTTATACATACAGTACTTTAGTTGGTTGGCCAAGATTTAGTTGATAAAAGAAAGATATAGTGCAATCTGTTAGGAGATTGTTACATGGAGATTAGTTTAGTATATAATTAGGGGGCACATCCATTACAAAATTCATAACCATGCGATAAAATCTGAGGGCCATGAGCTCATTTTAGCTAGAAAATCAGCGACTCGTGCTCGTGTGGATGAGAATAATATGTCAAGGTTTCAATTCATGGAAGAGACCATTATCTCAATGGATTTTTGTTTTGGGATTCCCTCTTTTTGTAAGTTTCATATTGCGATGGCACCAGGGGCATCCAGGGTACTGGGTGTGGGTGGGCGTATAGCCTCAGGTTTGTAACATCAAAAGCAATATTACCAAACTTTGCAGGTTAGGTGGTAATGGAGGTTGCATTGGGCTTGGGTTTGTGGTGATTCTATGGGCTGAGTTTCTAAGGGTTGCGGGAATTGGACTGGGTTGAGGGATTACCAAAAGTCTCGGTGGATATTGGAACATGTTGTGGGGATTGTATCACTTTCTGGGTTAACAGCGTGGGTTTATTGGGTTTTTTAGGTGTGATGAATGTGAAATTATTGTAATAGCCATGCGTTAGGTTAGGCCTGGCCCAGCTAAGCTCATGTGGATCTAACCTGGCTCAGCCCATGTAAGATCCAAGATCCACATCAATTCTCCTCTGTTTTCATTTTTAGAAAACGGGTCTAGCCCAAACTACTTATAAAACTTGTATAGATTATAATAATTTTTCAACCCAATTATTAGGCACAATATATGGCTTTATAGTAAGTTAAATCTCCATGAATCCATATATGTTAAATTGCGCTCATCGTGGATTATTTTGATAGAATAAACTTCAGTTTTGAACGTCACTGAAACATCAATATTCCTTTATAGAGGATTGCACAATTGTTGAGCTCCAGGCAAATCATAATGAATATTTTCCTTCATGGACTTAGCAAAAATATTAATAGGTTGGTTCCTATTGCTATCATTTTCCAATCTTGAGGAAATGCACATTGCTATATCATTTGGCTATGTTCATCACAAATCTCTCCCTTCTGTCGTGGAACATCACCATACTTCTGTAGAGGATTGTATATGTCAAGATTAAGCCTCAACTCAATCAGTATTCTTCTTTCAATGGCTTCGTGAATATCATTCATCCTTCTTTGGTTGGGAGTTGTACATATTGAGTCTAGACGAGGCTTCATCCATGCCAAATCTCTTTAGTCACTTTCTTACGTATTAGGTTGATTGATGATGAATATGTTGTTGAGCTATAATGCTTAGAATCATACAGAAGATAAATAAATTACCTCTATATCCTCTCAATACATCCTTGAATAAAAACTCGTTACTAGCACCAATGATAAACATGTTTGAAAACATCAAAACATAAACTACATGTATATGCAAATATTGTTATACCATAATCACCTATCCCAATATTTTTCACCTTTTTTGTGACGATAAATATATTTGTGAATAGAGAAGGCAATGTTTAAATCATATGTCCTTGACAAATTTGAAAGCATCAAAATAACTATGTGTTCATGAACAACATTACAATATAAGAAGACATACAAGCAAACATCAAGAAACACATAGTTCATCATTCTATGTTTCATACCAAAGAAAACATAAATATAGATTAATTTTGTCTTTACAATTAGAGTATTAGCACAAATGCTGATCACTGCTAATTGATGGATTCTTTTAATAATTGAAAATCAAATTTCAGCTTTAGACTAAATTGGTACCTTCTTTTATAATTATTTTAACTCACTTTGGATTATAAGCGGTGCCCCAGGGGGCTGAGGGGGCCATGACCCCCCCTAATTTTTTTTCCATATAAGTCCTATAATAATTTATCTTTTGGCCCTCCTAAATTCGATTTTTTCACATAAGTCTTTATTATTAGGGAAAAAATTTATATTGGCCCCCCCTAAAAATTTTGTCTAGCTTTGCCTGTAAGGGAAAAATAGGTTACAAGATCCATTTTAAGAATTTTGCGAAATTTTTCACCCTTAAAACTTGAAAAATTACTTAAAATTTAGAGTTGTTTAGATGTAACTTCTGTTAGATAGGTTGGCCTATACGGGCCGTTTTTTCTTATTAAAATATTTATTATAATTTGCTAGTTAATAAATTGATCGTCACTTTAATGATTGTTAGAAATTATTCAAAAAGTTATAAATGATAAATTAACCTCCTAAAATAGATAGGTCAACTTCCAAATAATTCTAAAATACAATTTAGGATCTTATTTGTGTTAAACCTTAATTAGAAACAAATATTTTCTAAATAAAAAAGAATATGCTACTAATTAAATGTATAAAATTATTTTTAAAGTAAATTTAATGACGAACAGGTAGTGATAGAATGTATCTAAAGAGATTATGATCCTCCAATAAAATGACCCGGGAAAATGGAGTACGGAATAAATAGTTATAAAGGTGGTGGATTCTGAAACCGCAAGGGTAAAGGATTATAGCTAGCTGGGTTCCGCTCTCTCCCTTTTTCCCACAACCGCTGTCGTCCTCTAAAAGCCGCCGCGCCATCTTCTTCCACCGCCACCACTGCCACTTAGCCGCCCTGTCACAAGACCCGATCAACTTGTGGAAGAACAGAGCTCGGATCGTGGGGTCGACAGTGGTCACAGTCCTTCTACCCAACCCCAAAATTCCATATTACTCAACAACACACAAGCATCGCCTGCATGCAAAATCAGTCTTTTGCATTCTTTCGTTTTCTTGAATTCAATTAATCCATGGCGGGTAACGGAGAATTGTCGAGCTCAAGCAAAAGAAAGAGAAAAGAGGAGATGATGATCGGTAGCGGCAGCGGCGTGGATCAGAAGTTAAACACTAGAGAACCCAGTAGGTTGGCTGTCGACGAAGCAACCACTGACGACAACTCCACGGTGTCCCTCCACTCGGCCACCATGGAACGACTGCATATTTTCTGGGGAGATACCTTGAGGATCAAGGGAAAGAAGAGGAGGGACACGGTGTGCACTGCCCTCTCCGACGACGACTGCGAGGAGGATAGGGTTAGAATGAACAAGCTTGTGCAGTCCAACCTCAGGGTCAGGATCGGAGACGTGGTGTCGGTGCATCGCTGTCCCGATATCAGGTACGAGAAGAGGGTACATGTCCTTCCTCTGGACGACACCGTTGAATGCCTCATCGGGAGCCTGTTCGATGCCTACCTGAAGCCTTACTTGTGAGACTCCTACCGTCCCGTGAGGAAAGGAGATCTTTTCATGGTGAATGGAGGGAAGAGGAGCGTGGAGTTTAAGGTTGTCGGGACCGGCCAGGATGAGTACTGCGTGGTGGCGCCGCAGACGGAGATTTTCTGTGAAGGGAAGCCTGTGAAGAGGGAAGATGAGGAGAGGCTGGATGGCGTGGGTTATGATGATATTGGGGGGATGAGCAAGCAGTTGGCTCTGATAAGAGAGCTAGTGGAGTTTGATGGTTTTGCGTGGTGGGCAAAACCTCACCTAAATGAATTCTAGAAATTTTTCCACAGAACTGCTGAAGAAATTTTGGTGCAATGACTCATACAAATTTTGGAATTTCCAGAAAACACAATGAACACCAAGAACACTATAAAACACTAAGCATACACTTAGGGATGGGAAAACTAATGGTTTTTCCACATACAATTTACTAGAAACCGTAGCTATTTATACAACAAAAAAAAGTAATCTACTAATTAAACCTTGGCATGCCTGAAAACACTGAGCAAGCATGCTAACTTTATATTTTCTCAAGACTTATCTTAACATCTACTTTAAATAAAATAAAACATTACAGCAGACATGCATCAAACAACGCATGCAACTTTTGCTCTTTTCCACAAAAATACCAGCTCATCAACTCAACACTAAAGCTGGACTTTCACAAACTCAATGAAGCTTGATCAATTCCAACACTCCTCTATGATCAAGCTTCCCTTCATCTTCATCTTCAATCAATTTCAGCAAACCTAAAATGTCTCCATCCTTTTTTTTTCTTTTTCTTCACAGAATACCTTCTTTTGTGCTGCTTGACATTTGAAGCGTGAAATAAATCATAGAACCCCGTTGAGTTATCTTCAAGCTTGTTACTGTCAACCTTTTTCCACACTTTGAGTCTCTGGTTTTTGCCATTTTCATCCATTTCCAGAATGTCACAATCAACAAACTCATCAACACAACATTTAATGGCAACAATATTCTCCATTTCAAGTGGCTCCAAACCTGAACTATCATTCACACCCTCAACATCAATTAATTTATAATTGGAGTAGTCTTTGAACTCAAAACAAAGATCCTCACAAACAACAACTCCAGAATCATTACTTTCCACAAATTCAATAGCATTTTCATGTCTATAATCAGTGAAATTCTCATCAACCAAAATCTCTTTACCAAATAAAGCATCATCACCAAAGCATTCATCAATTCCAGAATGCTCACAAAAAAATTCATCACTTTCATCATCCGAATTCAAAAGAAAGCCATTTGTTACCTCTGATTTGGCTTCTTCATCTTCATCAATCTCCTCATTTTCATTGCTCCTGAACTCATTACTTTCCAGGAACAGCATCGCTTGATATATGACAAACGATGTTCTGTCCGACAAATCCAAGCCGAACTCTTCTTCCAGCTTCTGACTTAACATCTTTGTGGTAATTGTGTTGACGTCAGAATTTTGAAGAAGCTCCCTCAACCTTGTAGCAATTACGCAATCAGAAACCATTCTTCTTGGTCACGCAGGATTGAAGCTGCTCCGCTACCAATTGATGGTTTTGCGTGGTGGGCAAAACCTCACCTAAATGAATTCTAGAAATTTTTCCACAGAACTGCTGAAGAAATTTTGGTGCAATGACTCATACAAATTTTGGAATTTCCAGAAAACACGATGAACACCAAGAACACTATAAAACACTAAGCATACACTTAGGGATGGGAAAACTAATGGTTTTTCCACATACAATTTACTAGAAACCGTAGCTATTTATACAACAAAAAAAAAGTAATCTACTAATTAAACCTTGGCATGCCTGAAAACACTGAGCAAGCATGCTAACTTTATATTTTCCCAAGACTTATCTTAACATCTACTTTAAATAAAATAAAACATTACAGCAGACATGCATCAAATAACGCATGCAACTTTTGCTCTTTTCCACAAAAATACCAGCTCATCAACTCAACACTAAAGCTGGACTTTCACAAACTCAATGAAGCTTGATCAATTCCAACAGAGTTGCCTCTAAGGCTCCCCCAGCTTTTCAAGGCCATTGGTGTTAAGCCACCCAAAGGGATCTTGCTTTATGGTCCTCCCGGAACCTGCAAGACCATAATCGCCAGGGCCGTTGCCAATGAAACCGGCTCTTTCTTTACTATAATCAACGGGCCGGAGATCATGTCCAAGGCAAAAGGAGAGAGTGAGGAGAACCTAAGGATGGCTTTCTTTGAAGCTGGGGAGGATTCGCCTTCCATTATTTTCATTGACGAGATTGATTCAATTGCACCCAAGCGAAGGACCTACGGGGGAGTGGAGAGTAGAATTGTTTTTCAGCTACTTACCCTCATGGATGGGCTCAAGGCTCGGGATCACGTTATTGTTATAGCGGCCACGAATAGATAAAATAATATTGACCCTGCGCTAAGAAGATTTGGTCGTTTCGACAGGGAAATAGATATTGGTGTTCCTGATGAAGTTGGCCGTCTTGAGGTACTTGGTATTTATACAAAGAAGATGAAGCTCTCTGATGATGTGGAGTTGGAAAGAATTGCCAAGGAAACTCAAGGGTATGTGGGTGCTGATCTTGCTGCTCTTTGCAAGCTGCCATGCAATGCATAAGGGAAAAGATGGATATAGTTGATGTGGAAGCTGACACCAATAATGCTGAGATCCTCAATTCTATGGCAGTCACCTATGACCACTTCAACATGGCACTTGAATCAAGCAATCCTTCGGCTCTGCTTGAAACTGTGGTGGAACTGCCTAACATTAGCTGGGATGACATTGGGGGGCTTGAGCAAGTCAAGGTGGAGCTTCAAGAGATGGTTCAGTACCCAGTGGAGCATCCTGAGAAGTTTGAGAAGTTTGGGATGTCGCCTTCAAAGGGAGTTCTGTTCTACGGCCCTCCTGGTTGTGGTAAAACTTTGTTGGCCAAGGCAATTGCCAATGAATGCCAAGCTAACTTCATTAGTATCAAGGGTCCTGAGCTGCTATCCAAAGGGTTTAGAGAGAGCCCAGCCAATGTGAGAGAGATTTTCAACAAGGCACGCCAATCTGCTCCATGTGTCCTCTTCTTCGGCGAGCTCGACTCCGTTGCCACAAAGAGGCGAGATACAGGTGGTGCACTTGATAGAGTACTGAACCAAATGTTGACAGAGATGGATGGCTTCTCTGCCAGGGAAACTGTGTTTGTTATTGGAGCCACCAATAGGCCTGACATTATTGATCATGCACTTATGAGGCCGGGCCGCCTTGATCAGCTTATTTACATCCCTCTCCCAGATGAAAGTTCTAGGCTGCAGATCTTCAAAGCTTGCCTCAGGAAATCACCAGTCTCGAAAGACCTTGACCTTCAGGATCTTGCCAGGAACATAGAGGGGTTCAGCGGTGTGGATATCACAGAAATATGCCAGAGGGCTTGCAAGTATGCTATCAAAGAAGACATTAAGAGGGATATTGAGAGGGAAAAGAAGATGGACATTGGAGAAGAAGGACAAGAGGTTATGGAGGAGGAAGAGCAAGGAGTTGCTGAGATAAAAGTTGCTCACTATAAAGATGTGACTAACAGAGAATAATATGTGAAAGGCTCAGTGATTGACTGCAGCCATAGATCATATATTAATAGTATAAGTTACAACTGATTTAGTGTCTATCTGATTGAGCTAGAGTACAGAGAATGTTATCAACAGTTATAAGAGATTAGTATTAAGAGTCAGCTAAGCCATCCTTATCAGTTCACAACAATACATATCCTAACACTCACTTTGAAGAGTCCATGAGGTTTTCTAGGAGGAGTGTTACTGATGGTGACATTCTCAAGTATCAAAAGTTTGCCCAGACTCTGCAGCAATCCAGCGGTTCTGGTTCTGATTTCAAGTTCTTTCAAGCAAGCTTACTAGTGAAGAAAATAAGTGAAAAAATTGGCTTTGTTAGTACACCTAAAAAAATTCTAAGATTATTTTTTAAGTTGCTGGGTTGAATTATGAAATAAGTGTGCAAGTGATAGTTTAACTATACAAACTTCTGCAAATGTGAAACAATCGCTCACAATTATCATTATTTTGCGGGAGTCATGAGAGCCTCTGCAAGTAAACTTACTTGCCGCGGTTCCACCATGTTTCTTGTGGTGAAGGACATTGACTAATGGTACTAATCCAGCTATCATTTTTACTGGAAGATGTATTTTATGATGAGTAGAAGGGGGATGAACCAAATTAGATCGATACCAAAGAATTCTGTAATTAGTGTTGTGTGTTTATGTTTTCTGCTATTTTAAATGTTCATGGAATATTAATCTACACTTGTTAATTTGCTGTGATGATAATAGCAGTTTGATATCAATGACATTAGAATTCAACACATCAATATTTACTCAATTTATTTTTGCAAATTCATATATATATATATATATTATATATATATATATATATATATATATATATACATATATATATATATATATATATATGTTAGGATATGTATTGTTATGTTCTGATAAGGATAGAGTTATACTTGTGTTAACAGTTATTCTCTGATTAGATTGTTATCATTGTTGTGATTTACTTCTCTATACTTTGTAGCTTATCAAAAAAAAACTGAACAACTGTAAATAGAACTATTAATATGATACACGGCTGCAGTCCTATTCACTGAGCCTTCACAAAATCTCTCTTCTGTAATTCATAATTTTACATGGTAGCAGAGCAAACAGCATAACTACATCATGTCAGTCGATCCTAAAACACCTCAGTCTAAAACCTCTGGAGTTGATACTGTCATACCTTCCTCCTCACAGTTCGGTTCTTTGATCCCTCAAGCTGAAGAATTCCAGAGTCTCAATCACTCTCGTCACTTTGTCTCTATCTAACTCACTGACACAAATTATGTTTTCTGAAGAGCACAGGTTCAACCCTTCCTGATGGGTCAAGGGTTGTTTGGATATGTTGATGGGTCTTTTCCATGTCCTTCTCAATTTACTACTGCTGCTGATGGTTCCACGGTTCTTTGATCCCTCAAGCTGAAGAATTCCAGAGTCTCAATCACTCTCGTCACTTTGTCTCTATCTAACTCACTGACACAAATTATGTTTTCTGAAGAGCACAGGTTCAACCCTTCCTGATGGGTCAAGGGTTGTTTGGATATGTTGATGGGTCTTTTCCATGTCCTTCTCAATTTACTACTGCTGCTGATGGTTCCATTCAACTTAATCCGTTTTGTACCAAGTGGATACAGCAGGATCAAGCTATCGTGAGCATGCTGATGTCCTCTCTCACGATTGGTATTTTTCCAGCAGTCATGAACAAGAACACGTCAAAATAAATCTGGGATGCTTTGTCCACGTCTCTTGCATCTCCCAACACCACTCGAATTATTGCTATTCGACAGGAACAGCAGCGCCTTAAACAGGAGGCTGATGAGCCTGTTGCGCGATTCATGAATCGTGCAAAACGACTTGCTGATGAGTTAACAGCTGTAGGGAAGCCTCTTTCTGTTGAGGATTTTAATATTTATGTTTTCCAAGGCTTGTGTCCTGATATGAAATCTTTTGCTGCTAACCTTTTGGCTCGGTCTGAGCCCATTCCTTTCTCTGAATTGCTAAGTTTGTTGAAGAATTTTGAGTTTACTAATGGTGACTCAGTTAAGGTGTTGTCCCTTGATGGTTCCTCTGGTGCCAAATCCTCCACTGACAGCCCTGTGCAACCTTCTACTCATGTTGCCCAGCACAGTTCCTTTTCTCCATCACCTGGTCGAGGTTTCAAATCCTTTGGTCGCGGTCGTGGAAATAGAGGTCGTGGGCGCCATGACAATCGTCATTCCTAGGGCAAAAATTCCAATCGTCCTTGGTGTCAGTGGTGTGGGCGCAATGGACATACTGTCCATCAATGCTATGATCTCCAGCGCAAGCCTCCTTCGCCTCAACCACAGGCTCATACAGCACACACTCAGGCCTACAATTCTAATGCTTGGTTTCCGGATACTGGTGCTAGTCACCACGTTACTTCTGATCAAGGCTCTTTGTCCCAATATGATGAATATCAGTTCCTGATGCGCTGCAGGTAGGAAATGGCCAGCATCTTCCCATTACCGGCACTGGTAATCTCTCTATTCCTTCGTCCACAAAGCCTTTACATCTTACCAATGTCTTACATGTTCCTCATATCACAAAGAATTTGCTCTCTGTTCGCCAGTTTGCTCATGACAATAACGTTTTTCTTGAATTTCATTCTGATTGTTTCTTTGTTAAGGACAAAATCACCAAGAAAACCCTTCTTACCGGGCCGAGTAGTGATGGTCTCTACCACTTGTCTTCAGCATCGCAGTCCCCTGTTGCTCTCACTGTTCGTGTTTCAACTTTTATTTGGCATCGTCTTCTTGGTCACCCACACAAGTTGGTTCTTCAGCGCCTTTTAGCACACTCTTCTTTATTGGTATCGAATAAAGGCGATACTCGTCCATGTTTAGCTTGTCCTTTAGGCAAATCCACTCGTCTATCCTTGGCTCCTAGTCCTCATTGTTCTAGCAAGCCTCTTGAGTTAATTTTTAGTGATGTATGGGGGCCTTCTCCCACTGTGAGTTGTGACTCTCACAGATATTATGTTTTGTTTCAGGATGATTATAGTAAGTTTTGTTGGCTATTTCCTATCAAGCTCAAATCTGACGTTATCTCTAATTTCCTCTCCACAAGTTTCTCGATCCTCTAGTTCTCTTATTGTCCCACGCTACTCGGACCCGCCACCAGCCTCTATGTCCACGGCATCTTCAATCCCGGGCAGTAACCCCGTACATTCTCCTACACCACCTCACCCACGAACCACATCTCATCCCATGACTCTTTGACCTCGACCGAAACCAACCAAGCCTTTTTCCCCATCCAATTATTCCGCCCACCTATGCCAGCCACCAGACACTGAACCCACATCCTACACTGCCACATCGAAATTCTCAGTTTGGCGAGAGGCCATGAAAGTGGAAATCAATGCCTTGATCACGAATAAGACGTGGAGTCTGGTCCCATGTCGTGACCACATGAACATTGTTTGGCATAAGTGGGTGTTTCGGATTAAACGGCGAGCTGATGGGACTGTGGAGCACTACAAGGCGCGATTGGTTGCTAAGGGTTTTCACCAAAGGGAGGGGATTGATTTCACTGAGACGTTTAGTCCTGTTGTTAAACCAACGACGATTCTTCTTGTCTTGTCCTATGCCTTGTCTCATCAATGGCCTGTCAAGCTGCTCGATGTTCGCAATGCTTTTCTTAATGGTGTCCTGTAGGAGGAGGTTTACATGACCCAACCTCAGGAGTTTGTTGATCCTGATCGTCCCCAACATGTGTGTCGCTTGCACAAGTCTTTGTATGGACTCAAGCAAGCCCCTCATACTTGGTATGCCCGGCTGAGCACATATGTAACAGCCCAGGTAAAATTTTGGATTTTTACCGGGACTGTAAAAGTCTTTTTACCATGATTTACTATTGAATTAATCTTGGGTAATTAATTCAAGGTAAACCGAGCGTCGTTCTTCGAAACCGAGAATTTTCCTGCGCTCGAGATTTTTCCGTGGATTTTTCGGACCTAAGTTGGGATTTTTCGGGTCCCGGGATTTTCGGAAAAAACACACCGGAAAACAACTAAGGGGGTACCGGTTATTTTCTGGTCCGGACGGGACACGACTGCGTGATTGAGTCACGCAGCCGCCACCCACTGTAGACCTGTGGTGGCCTGTGTTGCCCGTGAGATGCTCGTTTCTTTTTTTTCATTTCCCTGTGAAACCTGTGACTACCTGCTTTTCCCCTGCACACACACCCGAGCCTCACCATTCTCTTCTTTTCCTCTGCCCAATTCTTTGCAACCTGCATAATCACATAATAATAATAAAAAAAAACCAAACACAACCGGTCACGACCGAGACGCCCCCCCTTCTCTTCCTTTCTTCTTCTCTTTTTTTTTTCCTCCTCCTTCTCCCCTTTTCCTTCCTCCTCCAGCCGACCATGCCCCTACCGCCCCTCCTCTTCCTCGCTTGACCCGACAGCCCCACAGCCGCTACCCCTGCTGCCGACGATGCCGCCTCCACCTCGTCGCCGCTCGCCTGCAGCCGGCCTCTTCCCCGCGTCGTTGCCTGCTGCTCACCGCCGCCGTTCCCGAGTCGACGGGCTGTACCTGCAGTCGCCTCACTCTCGGGCTCCCTCCCTTGGCGACACGATTTGCAGAGCTTGCTGTCGTCGGGTCTTCACAGCACAGACGCCTCGTTTTCCTTCCCCTGCTTCTGCGTTCCCCTGTCCCTGTCTGTGAGCCGTCGTCGCCGTCATGGCCATGAGTTGTTGGTGGATTGGAATTCTTGGTGATGATGGCCATGACAGCGTGAATCAATGGGGAAGATGATGCTTTTGGTTGTGATATCGGGCAGTTTCCCGAGGAGCCGGCTTCGGACCGGACATTGTCTTCGGAGTTGAGTAATCGGCCAAGGTGAGGATGGATTTCCTTCAATATGTGCCTGTATTTCTCGGTTATTACGTTTTGATGATTATTGCATTGTTGGATGTTGCATTTGCTGTGGTTTGGTTCGGGATGTTTATCCCAGTGTCCTGGTTGTTTTTGGATGTCGATTGCTGTGTCTTTTGGTAATAAGAATAATGGAATAAATAATGAAATGTGATAAGGATGTCGATCCTTGGATTTGGATAGGGATGTCTATCCCGGTATTTTGGTTAGGGATGTTGATCCCTGTGACTTGATTTTGATGACGATAATATAATTGTCACGTGGTAAGTAGTGGTACGACTCGATGGTTCTAGACTGTTTCGTGGTGGCCCTGACCTGGGTTACTTGTGATAAGCATGTCTATGCCTGGGATGTCTATCCCGTGATTATTTTTGGGATGTCTATCCCTGGGGTATTTTTGGGATGTCGATCCCTGGGTTCACTGGATTTGGTCTGGCACCCGGAATGTGTTGATAACCAGGTCTGACCGCTAGCTTATCCGTGACGGGGCCCGGAAAGAAAAAATTGGAAAATTGGATTTTATTTGAGTCTTTTCCGTCTTGGACCGGTTTTGGGTCTTGTCTTTTGGTTGTATGTTATGTTTGACCTTGAGTAATTTTTAGTGTTCATATTGATTGCCTATCCTTCGTCGGTGAGCACTTCGGACTCACCCCTCACCTGCGGGCTTTCATCCTGTAGGATGAGTTATTTGTGTTACAGGTTTTGTGCATTCCAGACAGGCTGCGGCGTTATCCCTTGGACAGGGCTCGGATCCATATTTTGCATCAGTGTCGCATACAGTGTTTTGTGAGTTGTTAAGTCTTCCGCTGTGCATTACTTTTACTATTGTTGGGCCATTGGGCCGGTTATGTTGTTTCTGATGTTTTACTATTTTTGGGCTGCTGAGCCCGAGTTTCTGTTGTATACACTGTATGCTGGGCTTGGTTTGGTTGGGTCGTCACAGTTCCGGCACGTGTTTACTGTGTACGGTAAATACAGGTCGGGGCGTTTCAACATATCTGGTTTCTTGTGGGTTCACAATTTCGAGGTCATACCCGTCCTTATTTATCTATCGTCATTGGCAACAGGTTGTGTACATTCTTATCTATGTTGATGATATACTGGTCACGGGTAATGACTCACGGTTCGTTTCTACTCTCATCTCGACTCTTGGCACTGAGTTCTCCTTGCGTGATCTTGGTCGGGTGAACTATTTTCTGGGTGTGGAGGTTTAGCACCTCCCGGATGGTCTTCTTCTCACGCAGCATAAATATGTCACAGATCTTCTTTCCAAGGCTGGGATGCGGGATTGTAAGCCTGCTCTTACTCCTGCTTCCACGAGTACAAAGTTTCGGCAAGGGGGCAGTAATTTGATGGCTAATCCAACACTATATCGCCAAGTGGTTGGTTCCCTTCAGTATCTGGTCATCACACGCCCCGATATTGTTTATGCTGTTGGGAAGGTCAACCAATACTTGCATCAACCAACGGAAGACCACTATGTAGCGGTTAAACGTATACTTCGTTACTTGAAGCATACTTCCACTCTTGGTCTTCGCTTGTATGCTGATCGCAGCATGGGTTTACAGGTTTATACTGATGCCGATTGGGATGGCAATCTTGATGATAGGCGGTCAACAGTAGGATATCTTGTTTACGTGGGACGAAACCTGGTTTCTTGGGCATCCCGGAAGCAGAAAAGGGTAGCGAGGTCATCTACAGAAGCGGAGTATAAGGCCATTGCAGATGGTGCTGCAGACCTGTTATGGATTCAATCGGTTCTTAAAGAATTAGGCATTCCGTGTTCAGCACCAAAAATATGGTGATATACTATTGGTGCAACCTACATTTCACAGAATCCAATCGAGACATCGCGTACTAAGCATGTGGCTCTCGATTATCATTTTGTTCGTGAGCAAGTTCAAGCAAAGAATCTACAAGTCCTTTATGTTCGTAGTGAAGAACAGCCTGCGGACTTGCTTACAAAGCCATTAAGCAGTATCCAGTTTGCAGCTCTTCGATCCAAACTAAACATGTTCCTAGGACCTGGTTTAGTTTGAGGGGGGATATTAGGATATGTATTGTTATGTTCTGATAAGGATAGAGTTATACTTGTGTTAACAATTATTCTCTGATTAGGTTATTATCATTGTTGTGATTTACTTCTCTATACTTTGTGCTTATCAGATAAACACTGAACAACTGTAAATAGAACTATTAATATGATACACGACTGCAGTCCTATTCACTGAGCCTTCACAAAATCTCTCTTCTGCAATTCATAATTTTACAATATATATATATATATTATAATAAGCTGCTGTGATGATCCTAATTGCTTCGTACGTAAAATCAGAGCACAAGATTATAATTCTCCAAACGTTTTCATTTATTGTTTCGTTTTCTTCTTCTTAGTCCTTTTTGAGAAATAAGGTAGTGGAAAAGCCACTATATAAAAAGACATGGTATTAATACAATAGAGTTTGTACTCACTTGAAGAATAATTTAATGGAATGTTAAAAAGTTTTCTTTTAAATACTACTATACTAAATAATAAAAAATGTTATCATGTTTGAATATATCATGTCCAATGAGAAGAAACCATCTGTACAAATTTTCATGTGACATAATAGCTTCTTTTTTCGTAAAAAATAACACGTCTCATCACCAGTTTTTACTTGAATTGGGTGTCGGATTTAACCCAATTTTTATTTGTGGGGTTCATGAAACCTCGGTACGAACGAGCCTCGCAAATTCTTTACAAGAGTATTCTTGGTCAACCCCTCAAATTGAAAATCTCAATTTTGTATGAGTTTTGTTGTAGCATTTGAACCCTGCTATTTTGGCATTTTAAATTGCAAAAGATAGGCATTTTTTACCACCACAACCCGTCTCAAAAAGCTCTCATGTTCCCTTTAAATAAGTCATTAATGTGTCAATAATTATTTTTATTAACATTTTTTTCCTGCTTTCACCGTGTTTTGTATTTCACAATTTTTATGAATTTAGGTAAATTTACCTTTTACTGTTTTTAAAAATGATGCTAACCTTTTACTATTTTTTATGGGACATTATGTTTTAGAATATAATTTTTCTTTCTTTTTTACATATTGATTTTTTACTTATATTGATTAAGATAATACAATATTCTTTACACCTGGAAAGATAATTATATGAGGACAAATAATATGTTAACGTTTCCTTTATTTTTACGAAAATTATAATTTTTAATATTATTTTGTATTAACACCTTTTCTTTGTGATTTTTACCTTTTTTTATAAAAATTATCTAAATATATTTAAACATTTCTTATATAATATTGCATTTTTATAGATCATAATTATTTTAATTCATAATATTTATAACTATTTTTTACTTTAAAATTATATAATAGAAGGCTAGTAATTCTATTAAATTTCTCAAATATTTTTATTATTTAGATAAATTTCATACTTGCGTATTTATTTATTTATTCATTTGTATTAATACTTTGATGTTGTAATATAAATTTCATATTTCCAATGGGTGCATCTACTACTCAAGGCTCCTCATGAGATTTTCCAAATCCACTAACTAGTTTCTTCAAAAGTGAAACTCAACCTTTACAAAACCTAGCTTTTCAAGGCTCAAGGTACAACCTTTCAAACACCCAAAGCTTCCCAAGCTTTGATTACAAAATCCTTAAGTAAGATTAAGCCTAATCCTACTCAAGAAAAGATTTTTTTTAACAACACAAAGAGTGGCTCACCTCTGAGAGAGAAGATAAATAGAAAATAAGAGTCCAAAGCTTGAAGAGATCCAAAACAAACATTTTATAAGAAGCAAAATGAAGTTAATCACTGTTTATGAATTACCAAATCAATAGACTAATCACAAAATATATTATAATTTTAATGGGATAAATGCAAGGAAACAACAGATTCTACTATCTTATAAACACATAAAGATTTCAACCAATAGGAAAAGGCTAAACCTATTTAGAGATATAAAAAAAGTAATTTTTTATTTGAAATAAACAAAAATTTGTGTGGAATTAATTGGAATTATTTTTTTAAAAAAATAAAGTAAAAAATTTTCATACTTTGGAAGATACTAAAAATTGAAACATAATGAGATTTTAGTGTAACATGTTTATAAGAAATGTAAAAATGGATGAAATGATCATTGCGTGAGGATTGAAAGAAAACTTAAACAAAAAATATTGTTTAGAAATTTAAAAATAAGTAGTACACTACACCATGCAGGGGTTTGGTTTGTGCTTGTGTTAAAAAAAATTATAAAACTTATGAAAAAGATCTTTTAATTAAATTTACACATAATAGCAAAAAGATAATTCTTCTACAACTTATTGGGAAATAATTCTATGTTACACATTTGTAATAGTTGTTAAAATAAAAAATATAAAATTTTAAAAATAGAATAATAGAATGGTAATTCTAGTAACACTACACCAACTAATTTATATGGTATTAATATTTATTTTATTTATACACCTTTCTCACTATCTTTTTCCATCGTGAAAATATCAACGATAAGTCAAGTATGAAAATTGAAAGGCCAAGTTTACAACGTAGCTGTTAATAAGTCAACCAATTCTTAGAATGATTAAATTTTTTAAGAATTGGATGATCTATTAAAATCCCTACAAAATAGTTTTAGAAAAATATATAATTTCAATTAAAATTTTTTAAAAAACCTGTGCGCCAGTGGGTTATTGGTGCGCCATTGGGGGTATTGTTTATATTCTTCTAAAGTACCAGGAGGTGGTGCGCCATTGGGGGGTATTGTTTATATTCTTCTAAAGTACCAGGAGGTGTCATATGTATAATCATTTATTCTTGAGATGTGTCTCTATTTTATATATATGATAGATACTGTAAGTGGATAAAGTTTCAAGTATGATTCATATATGTTTCATTTTTTACATTTTTTTCATCAAAACTAATTAATTTTTTTTTAATTTCTAATATACATAGTTTAATAATTATTTTATTAATATTTGGTAATAGATTAGCCGTATAGGGTATAATTATATAATCAGGGGCGAATTCTATAACGTTAAACACGGATGTTGCATGTAAGGAAACCAGAAGTGGGCTGAGTATGGTTGCCCGTGATCATCAATGGTTACCAATATATACCAGATCTACTGGATCCGATGGTTGGTGAAGCTTTGGCGGGATGTGCAGGACTACAGCAGGCAAAGGAAAGGGGTAGTGATCAGTCCATACATTGGGAATTTGATTGCCAAGTTCTTGTGCATGCCATTCGCACACTGGCCTTTCCACACGACCAAGCGGGTTTGATTGTGTTATTAGTCATATTAAGAGTACCATTAATCATGTGGCTCATCTTTTGACACACACCAAAAGCTCTCGCACTCCTAATGCCTTGTTATGAGAGGACGAAGTTGTGGCGTGTATTGAACAATTTGTATTGTCGCCTTTGTCGGAATCTTCTGATTAATAATTAAGATGCAGGATGCATTATTTTTTAAACAAAAATATAATCCTGCACCAGACATAATGCACGAAAACTATTTATTCAACAACTTGGAAAAATTGGTGTTTGGTTTGTAAAAAATAAGTTCCGGTGCTTATCATCTTTTTTTTATACATGTGCTTATTAAATTTTTGAAAATACTTTTACTTTTTCAATTGGCACATAAAAATAAAAAGCATTATGTTTGAGTTGGGTAGGGGTTTCTATGTTGATATATGAAGTATTCCGAAAGATTATGGGTTAAGACTTATTGGGTTGTTTGTTTTGGTGATTTAATGAAAAAATTGAGCGCAAGCTAGCATACGTATATATAGTGTATTTGTGAATTTGAAGTGTTATGTTAAAAAAATACTATGATATCACCATGACTCTACTGATTGATTTTGAGTAATCGAGTTACGTACTAGGTTTAAGTTTACAGTAAACTGGGTGAATTTCATGTATGTAATTTGGCTATATTTTTTAGGTATCGATGTTCAATATGACAAGTCGGCTACATACATGAATGGAATACCCTCGCCTTTGTATTTTGTGGTTTTTTTTTTTCCTTTGTATTATATAATTTAAGTGGAATTCAACTAGAAGTAGAATAGAAGAGAGAAGTTTTCTCAAAAAAAAAAAAAAAAAGGAATAGAAGAGAGAAGGGCAAGGAAAACCAAAGTGTTAGGGAAAACGAATACGAATTAAAGAAGGACTTAATTATAGAGGCGGTGGAGTCCGAAATCCTTGGGAGTAAAGAAATTATAGCTAGCCCCTATAAATACTACCCACACCCAGCCCCAAAATATTACTACTCAACGAACACAACAACACACAGAAATCGCTCTGCAAAATCAGGCTCGGTTTTCTTTCTTTTTTCTTGAGTTCAATTCATGAGCAAAGGAGACCTGCCGGCATCAAGCAAAAGAAAGAGAGACGCAGGGATGAACAGCGGCGGCGTGGAACAGAAGCAAAAGACTAGGGCACCCAACAGGTTGCTTGTCGACGACGCAATCGCCGATGACAACTCCACGGTGTCCCTCCACCCGGCCACCATGGAACAGCTGCAGATTTTCCGGGGAGATACCTTGTGGATCAAGGGAAAGAAGAGGAGGGACACGGTGGTCATAGCCCTCGCCGACAAAGGCTGCGGGGAAGGTAGGATTAGGATGAACAAGGTTGTCCGGTCCAACCTCCGGGTCAAGATTGGAGACGTGGTGTCGGTTCACCCCTGCCCCGACATAAAGTACGGGAAGAGGGTGCATGTCCTTCCCCTGGACGACACCGTTGAAGGGCTCACAGGGAATCTGTTCAACGCCTTCCTGAAGCCTTACTTCTCGGAATCCTACCGTCCGGTGAGGAAGGGAGATCTTTTCTTGGTGAACGGAGGGATGAGGAGCGTGGAGTTTAAGGTTGTCGAGACAGACCCGGCCGAGTACTGCGTGGTGGCGCCGGATACGATGATTTTCTGTGAAGGGGAGCCTGTGAAGAGGGAAGACGAGGAGAGGCTGGATGATGTGGGCTATGATGACATTGGTGGGATGAGGAAGCAGTTGACTCAGATACGAGAGCTAGTGGAGTTGCCTCTAAGGCATCCCCAGCTTTTCAAGTCTATCGGTGTTAAGCCACCCAAAGGGCTCTTGCTTTATGGCCCTCCCGGAACCGGCAAGACCTTGATCGCCAGGGCCATTGCCAATGAGACCGGCGCCTTCTTTTTTGTGATCAACGGGCCGGAGATCATGTCCAAGATGGCCGGAGAGAGTGAGGGGAATCTGAGGAAGGCTTTCGAAGAAGCAGAGAAGAATTCTCCTTCCATTATCTTCATCGACGAGATTGATTCAATTGCTCCCAAGCGTGACAAGACAGGCGGGGAAATAGAGAGGAGGATTGTTTCGCAGCTACTTACACTCATGGATGGGCTCAAGTCTCGGGCTCATGTCATTGTTATAGGGGCCACCAATAGGCCTAACAGTATTGACCCTGCACTGAGAAGGTTTGGTCGTTTTGACAGAGAAATCGATATTGGTGTTCCTGATGAAGTTGGTCGCATTGAGGTTCTTCGCGTCCATACAAAGAAGATGAAGCTATCTGATGATGTGGAGTTGGAAAGAATTGCCAAGGAAACACAGGGGCATGTGGGTGCTGATCTTGCTGCTCTCTGCACGGAAGCTGCCTTGCAATGCATAAGGGAAAAGATGGATGTAATTGATATGGAAGCTGAGACCATTGATGCTGAGATCATCAAATCCTTGACAATCACTAATGACCACTTCAAGGTGGCTGTTGGATCAAGCAATCCTTCGGCTCTGCGTGAAACTGTGGTGGAAGTGCCCAACACTAGCTGGGATGACATTGGGGGGCTTGAGCAAGTCAAGATGGAGCTTCAAGAGACAGTTCAGTACCCAGTGGAGCATCCTGAGAAGTTTGAGAAGTTTGGGATGTCGCCTTCAAAGGGAGTTCTGTTCTACGGCCCTCCTGGTTGTGGTAAAACTTTGCTGGCCAAGGCAATTGCCAATGAATGCCAAGCTAACTTCATTAGTGTCAAGGGTCCTGAGCTGCTAACCATGTGGTTTGGAGAGAGTGAAGCCAATGTGAGGGAGCTTTTCGACAAGGCACGCCAATCCGCGCCGTGTGTCCTGTTCTTCGACGAGCTGGACTCCATCGCCACACAGAGGGGAAGCCACATTGGAGATGCAGGTGGCTCAGCTGATAGAGTATTGAACCAACTGTTGACAGAGATGGATGGCTTATCCGCCAGGAAAACTGTGTTTGTGATTGGGGCAACCAATAGGCCTGACATTATTGATCCTGCACTTTTGAGGCCGGGCCGCCTTGATCAGCTCATTTACATCCCTCTTCCGGATGAAAGTTCTAGGCTCCAGATCTTCAAAGCTTGCCTCAGGAAATCACCAGTCTCAAAAGATCTCGATCTTCAGGTTCTTGCCAAGCACACAGAAGGGTTTAGTGGTGCAGATATCACAGAAATATGCCAGAGGGCTTGCAAGTATGCTATTAGGGAAGACATTGAGAGGGATATTGAGAGGCAGAAGAGGATGGACATTGGAGAAGAAGGACAAGAGGTCAAGGAGGAGGAAGAACTAGGAGTTTCTGAGATAAAAGTTGCTCACTTTGAAGAGTCCTTGAAGTTTGCTAGGAGGAGTGTCAGTGATGGTGATATTCTCAAGTATCAGATGTTTGCTCAGACTCTGCAGCAATCCAGAGGTTTTGGTGCTGCAGAGTTTAAGTTCCCCGGCCAGGCAAGGACATTGAATGATGGTATTAATCCAGCTACCACTTCTGCTGGCGGGGATGATGATGGACTTTATGATGATTAGAAGAGGGGTGTGCCAAATATATTGGATCAATGCCTAGAATTCTCTAATTACTGCTTTTTATATATTTGTGCTTTATGTTTTCCGCTGTTTTCATATTGACAATGTTCATGGGATGTTCTACACTTATCTGCTGTGATGATGATTACAGTTTTATATCAATGACAATGGAATTCAAGACATGAATGCTTACACAATTTATTTCTGCAAATTTATATATATAAGCTGCATGTTATTATTATTAATTCCTGCCTATCCTATGTAACCTTCAAATAGAATACACAATAAGGTTATCTTCAAAAAAATCATAACACAAAATCTTTATTCTTCAAACTTTTTCTTCTTCTTCCTCTTCTTCTTTCTTCGCCTTTTTGAGAAACAACGTTTAGTGTCAAGCAAACCAAATGTATGCTAGAAATTTGTTTCTTCGTAACTGAAACAAATTAACTCAAACATAGCCTGTCTAGAAACAATTTTAAATTTATTCTTTTTGAAATACTGAAATTTTTCCAACGCATACATGTTCATGCTTTCTCACCAAACAAAAGCTTACTTCTACGACATTTGCGATTCCACCTTACATAATCTCTTGCCCTTTTTCTTATTTTTTCTTATTTTGTTTAGCAATAAAGATTCATCCTATTAGAAGCCCAAAGTATGTAATGTACCGTACAAGTTAAACACAAATCCCAAAATAATGCAAGAAGATCAAGCCAGCTGAAAAGTGATTTTTCATTAGTTTAAAGTCACTACACAAAACTAGAAAAAGAGTTGCAATTCACTGGACCACCTAGAGCAAGCCCACAAAATCCTCGAGTAGGAAGATCTTATATAGGCCATCAGTTATTGCGTGTGCAATAGGCGTTTTCTGCCATTTTGTTTTCACTAATACAAACCCAATGACACACTAGAAAATAAAGCATCCAAGATATGCCCAACAAAATCAGGAATTGCTTGTTAAAAAAAAAATTAAAAATTTAAAGACAGATGCATTATTTGGGTTCTTCACTTGAACCTCTTCACTTGTTCATGGCGTCTTTGGCAGCATCAGCAGCTCCCTGTGCCTTTGCCTTCATCTGCTCACCAGCCTACACAGATCCAAAAAGATGAGAAAAAAAAAAGAGGTGGTGTCTTATAATTACCACCACAAATTAATATCATACTCTTGCTACTATATATATAATGTCTAATTAAATTTAAGTGAAAACATTAAATTTCTCATCAAGCTTTGTACATCTTGAGCAGATTCCTTTGCAGACTGAGCAGCATCTGCAGCCCTGTCCATCATGCCACTGGCCTTCTCCTGAAATAAAACAAAGAAAGCCCAGAAAATCAATGGTTTTACTCACATTTATACATGAGCAATGTGTTTCCTAAACAACAATATTTTACTACTTTGTAAATATGATCTAAATGGACTACATATAATACGGAATTTTGACGAAGCCAGACCTGAGCTTGGCCTTTAGCCTCGCCAGCTTGGAAGCTCATTGACTGGGAATTGTTCGACATATTTGGTTAGTTTGCTTCTGTGCTTAATTTCCTTTTGTGTAGATTGAAGAGAAGAGAACACAGGATTATTCAGTACTCAATAACTTATAGAAACTATTTGGTGTGAATTAATTGCTTCCTGGTTCCCAAGAATTTATAGAGTTGATTGGTTGAGATCTGTAGGACACGTATAGTGCAGACTGAATCTGTTTCATCCTAGAATTGCTCTGCATCTATAAAAAGCTGATTGAGAACAAGTAAAAGTTGGTTATTCGAATAACAATTGATGACCAAAATGGTTAAATTTAGTAAATTTATTGAATTAATGAGTGTATATAATAGAAGAATGCGAGCAAAAGTTGCTTGGACGAATGCTACTCACCTCTAC
>JAKUCV010005990.1:10230-82766 GCA_028386065.3 Turnera subulata
ATCAAAATATGGGGACAAAACCTTGCTCGCCTTGAGTTTGATCCGCAACCACCTGATGCTCAGAGTCGCCTACTATAACCGAGTTGTAGGGTGTCGCCTGAGCTTTTTCTTCATCAAGGAAGGGTTAGGATTTACAATTTTTTTTCTTTTTTCTTTTCTAGTTAGGTTTAGATTGTTTGGAAATCTCTAAAAGAAAAGAGAAAAAAGAGAAAAGATAAATTTCGAATCTGAGGCGTAGATGGCTGAAATTGTAAGGCCGAAGCTTGGCCTCTTAGCACAATAACAATAGACACCTGAGTAAGGACCATTGACCAAAAACTGAGATCTTGTGCAAGTTCACAAACAAAAGTATTTGTCCAATGACTATCATATTTGAAACTGTTGGGGAAAACACCAATATCAACACAACAACAATTAACCGGAATTAAATGCGCAGCGGAATAACCCAGTTAATTACTTTCTCCCTCTTTGTACCACCAAAATGAGATATCAACAACCAAGTCAAGAAATTCTAGTAACCAAAACAACACAAATACTACACCGAATATACGTGGAAAACCCCCAAGGCGAGGTAAAAACCACGAGACCTAAGTCCGTCAACTTCCACTATGTCAAATCAATAATGGGTTCCCAATCAAAGTTTCTTCCTAGATAAAATTAGAGGCTAACACAATAGCAACAACATCAAGATCACATATTTTGGCTCTAACAGCATGCTCATCACTATACAAGTAGATTCCAAGCTACAATTAGAAGAGAAGTGGGTAAATCTCACCAAATTGGTATAACGCCAAGATCCGAAAATATGGAGCTTCACGATGATCCACTCCGTTCACCTTGTAGAGCTTGAAGAGGAGAACAACATACTTGAATTTGATCCAAATCGGACTTCATTTGCTATCCGATCTAGACTTGCAAAGATGAGAAGCACTCCCCCAATTTCTTCCCTCTTCTCTCGTCAACAACCCCTTCCCCTTCTAATTTTTGTTGCACATCATTCAAATGCCCACCACAGCATTTTCTTTTTGTTTCCCACAAATGCAAAGTCACGTGTTGTGACTTGGAAAAGGAAAATGGGCCAACTTTATTTCTAGCCCATAGTAATTGTTGGTGACTTGGTCCATATGGGTTTGGACAAGCCCAACAATCTCCCCCTCCAAACTCACATGGAGGGCTCTAGCAAGCCTGCTTGATTTCGGCAAAAAATAAGCTTCTCCTTCAGTAGCGGCTTGGTCATCATATTGGAGCCATTATCCTCCATATGGATTTTCTCAACACATAATTACTTCATCTCAATAGCTTCCCGTATCTATTGATATCGCACCTCAATGTGCCTGGACCTTGAATGAAGGTAGGATTCTTACTGAGATGGATTGCACTTTGACTATCATAATGCACAACAAACTTGTCTTAATCAAGACCAAGTTCCTCAAGAAGTTTCTTCATTCACATAACTTCTTTTCCACCCTCTATCAGGGCAATGTACTCGGCCTTTGTAGTGGACAATGCTACACACTTCTGCAACTTCGATTGCTATGACACAGCTCCCCCTGCAAAGGTCATCATGAACCCAGAAGTAGACTTCTTAGAATCAATATCTCCTGCCATATAGACATTCGTATACCCCTCAAGTATCGGACTCCTATGGCCAAAGGATAAATACAAACTAGAAGTATCACTGAGATACCGCAGTATCCATTTCATGGCCGACCAATACTCTTTACTGGGATTAGACATGAACCGGCTAACAACTCCAATGGCATAGGCAATATCCAGTCTAGTGCACACCATGGAATACATCAAGCTTAACACAGCTGAAGTATAAGGCACTTTCTTCATCTCTTTCTTCTCTTGGTCACTGTTAGGACTTTGCTTGGAACTAAGCCTAAACTAAGCTGCAAGTGGAGAACACACAAGTTTTACCTTGCTTATGGTGAACTTATCAAGAATGTTCTCGATGTATCTTTTCTGAGATAACCACAATTTCTTCTTGTTCCGGTTTCTGGAGATTTTCATACCAAGTATTTGCTTTGCTGATCCCAAATCCTTCATTGAAAATAAAGTACTCAAAGCTTCTTCAAGCTTCGGATTTTCTTTGCATTATGGCCAACAATCAACATATCATCCACATATAGCAAAAGGATAGTAAAATCATCATCAGAGTACCTCTTGACATAGACACAAGGATCGGAGGTAGACCGGCTAACTTCATGATCTAGCATGAAGGAGTCAAACTTCTTGTACCATTGCCTCGGAGCTTGCTTAAGACATAGAAGCTCTTCCTTAGCTTGCACACAAGGTTCTCTTTTCCCTTGACTTCAAATCCTTCCTGTTGCTTCATGTAGATCTCCTCCTCTAGCTCACCATGAAGAAAAGTAGTCTTCACATCAAGTTGTTTAATCTCCAAGTCCAAATGGCGGCCAAACCCAGGACAACCCGGATAGAAGACATCTTCACAACGGGAGAAAAGATTTCATCAAAATCAATCCCCTTCTTTTGTCTAAATCCTTTCACAACCAATCTCGCCTTGTACTTTAATTGTGAAGTACTTTCTTCCATCTTTAGCCTAAAGACCCATTTATTGTTAAGTGCTCTCTTCCCCTTTGGCAACTCAACCAATTTATAAGTATAGTTCTCATGCAAGGAATTCATCACATCTTGCATGGCTTCCAACTATTTTATTCTATCATCAAGTGGTATGGCCTCTTCATAGCTCTTTGGCTCTCCTTCATTTGTAATCATCACCCACTCATTGGACGAATACCGTGTAGATGTTTGTGGCTCTCTTGATGATCTTCTCAATTGTGGTTGTGGTGGTGGCTCCACATCAACATGCTCCAGTGCATCATCATCAACCATGGGAACATCATCGGGCTCATGACTAATTGCATCACCATTATCATTCTGCACATCTCCCACGTGATCAACATGGACAAATGGAACTATACTCGGGCCACCTAGTACCTCATTATAAGAAGAAGAAGAAGTACTAGGATTTTCTGTCTCATCAAAGTTTTCTAGTGTCTGCTCTTTAAAGAATACCACATCTCTTCTCCTTATAATCTTTTTTTTCTTCAAATCCCACAATCTATACCGAACTTATTATTCCCATATCCAAGGAAGATACACTACTTGGTCTTGCTATCAAGCTTGGACCTCTCATCTCTAGGTACATGAACAAATGCCTTGCAACCAAACACCTTCAAGTGCTTGTAGGACACATTCTTTCCACTCCACACTATATTTGAAACATCACCATCAAATACTGCGGAAGGAGATAAATTGATCAAATCAACCGCAGTACTCATTACCTTACCCCAAAATGACTTAGGCGATTTTGCATGAGAGAGCATACTAACAACCCTATTGCAAATGGTTCTGTTCATTTTCTCTGCTACACCATTATGATGCGGTGTCTTCACAAGCTTGATTCCATAAGAGTTGCAATACTCTTAAAATGGCCCCAGTATTCGCTACCATTGTCCGCTTTAACGGTCTTTAACTTCATCCTAGTTTCTCTCTCAACACTGGCATGGAACTTCTTGAAGACATCAAGTACCTGATCTTTGCTCTTCAATACAAAAGCCCACACTTTTCTAGAATGGTCATCAATAAAGGTCACAAAATACAAAGCACCTCTATTGGATCTATCACTCATGAAACAAACATCAGTGTGAAATAAATTAAAAGCATTACTTTTTCTAGATGGAGGAAAAATATGGAAAGACAATCTATGATGCTTGCCAACTAAATAATGGGTGCAAGATTTAGACAAGGTACTTGAAAAGCTTGGCAAGAACTCTGTCTTTGCAAGCAATTGTAGGCCTTTCTCACTCAAGTGTCCAAGTCTCTTATGCTACAACTCCATAGAGACTTCATGCTCAACGATCTTTACTTCATCATAATAAGGCTTTGCTTGAGTCTGGTAGAGAGTATTCTCCTTTTTCTCTTTTGCCAAGACATTGCACTTTTTCCTCTAGTAAGCTTCCAAACCCCATTACCAAAGCTACTGTGATATCCCTCATCATCAAGAATGCCAGTGGAGATCAAATTCAATCGAAGATCCGGAACATGTCTTACGTCCTCCAGTAGCAACTTGCACCCAAGATTGGTTTCTAGACAAATATCACCAACTCCAACAATCCGAGCATCGGACTTGTTACCCATCGTTAATGAGCCAAAGTCACCCCTCTTGTAGGTACGAAGGAACTCTCTACAAAGTGTGACATGTCGGAAAGCACCACTGTCTAAAACCCATGTATATTCTTGTTGTGCAACATTAATACTCCCCTCCTCATATAGAAAGAAGGAATCATCCTCGGAATCAATCGCCACTGCACTTGAATCTTCTTTAGCAATTTTCTTGCCTTCTCTCTTTTCTTGATCTTTCTTGAAACTTCTGCACTCTCTTTGGATATATTCCAGCTTGTCACAGTAGTAGTACCTAATCTCATTTCTGAATTTAGAGCTTCCTCTAGGCTTCCACTTTTCCTTCTTATCATGAGACTTGGAATATTTCCTCCCTTGCGGTTTTCTACTCTTGCTCCTCCCTCTGTTTTCTGTAACAAGGGGCTCTGACTTAGTGGACTTAACTCCGTTTCTTTTCTCCTGGCAGCTTCATCCTGTAAGTAACCGGGTATGCAAACAAAGAGACAATATGCGCAGCAGAAAACCCGGAACTAATGAAGGATCCATGTGAAACGGGGTAAACCGAATAACAAAATTTCGTACCTGGTTTGGTCGAGATCTTTCACTCAACTGATGATACGAATCAGCAAGAACCGGACAGAAATCTGACTCCTCTATGGTATCCACACGAACCATTGATGACAGCTAGCAACCGTCTCACGATCACTAACCCGAGCACTCTCGAACCGTAGTGCTAGCTGCAAAATTTTCGAGAGCTAGAGACTAGAGAGTGTTTGATGTGTTGTGTGTGTTGAGCTTGGTGTGTTATCTCATTAACCACACCCTTTCATGTATATCACATATACATATATCAATGTTAGTTAGTTTAGAAAATGGCCAACACAATCATACATATATATCTTATCATATATCAATATGCATGATTGTGTTTCCATTATCTATACTTTAGTCACAATCATCAACATGATCATGCCTCCACTAACTCAATCATATATATCAACATATATATAAAACACATCCTTTCATGCCTCTTGGACAATAATTCAGGTTCAATAATTCTGATAACTATTGAACCAATCGACCCAAACAACTCGGTCCAACCATGGTCCAACCATGGTCTAACCATTAGCTCAATAGCCTGGTCTGACCATGGTCTAACCACTAGCTCGAATCAACAGTTCTAAGTGTGTGACCCTGTAGGCACTAATCACGTTGGCAATAATTATAAACTCTCATTTATAATTATAAACAATGAGCGGTGTCTAGCAACACATCATTGCTACCCAAGTGACCAGATCAGTACTGATTCATTATGCCTCGGAAAAATGTCATTATCCTTTCGTCACATTATCAAGATCAAACATGAGACATGGAATATGTCATTCTCGTTTATGTTTAATCTAACGTTTCTTGATCCCTGAGTTAACTGTGTAAAAAAGATACAAATGATATCCCCATATCACTTAATCTGAGCATGGCCATGCATTTACAGTTCAACTCTATCAAGAGGCCCAACTGATAATATACCCGTTATAAGGGTTGAACGAATTCCATCTTGATCATACAAAATCCACTACACATTATATCATCTACCCAACAATTACTCTAAGGTTTACTCAGTTACGGGTAACTAAGAGTAATGTCAAAGTACACTACTCATATGTTGGGAACCTTGATGATCTCAGGTCTAAGGATAGTACATATAAGAACCACTAATGACAACATATATATAACAGTCCATGTAGTGTTCTTATATCGGGTCAGTCCAGACCACAAGTTCTCTAGCTTGTACCCGTATGTAGAATTCATATCTCATATAATTCTCAACATACGCTAGTCTTAATTTATTATTACAACCCATTCATAATAATAATCGACTAGGGACAATTCAAGAATATAAAATATTCTTAGGTTATAAATATGTGCAAGCGTTTATCACTGATAAACATATTTATTGGAATAAAACCTTAATAAATATACATGACTATATAATCATCCAATGATTGGCTTTTGGGCATTACACTAACACATCCATCACACCATCCTCACTGCATCTAAAGTGAGTTTCACAGCACAAGCATAATTGCTAAAAGATACTGTCAAAGTCTCCCAACTGTCTGGCAAAGAACTCAACAAAAGAACTCTCTACAAGGTGTAATGTGTCGAGAAGCATCACTATCTAAAAATCATGTATATTCTTGTTGTGCAACTTTAATGCTCTCCTCCTCATATAGAAGGAAGGAATCATCCTCAGAATCAATTGCCACTGCACTTGAATCTTCTTTAATAACCTTCTTGCTTTCTCCATTTTCTTGATCTTTCTTAAAACTTCTGCACTCTCTTTGGATATGCCCCAGCTTGTCATAGTAGTAGCACCTAATCTCATCTCTGAATTTAGAGCTTCTTCTATGCTTCTACTTTTCCTTCTTGTCACGAGACTTGGAATATTTCCTCCCTTGTGTTTTTCTGCTCTTGCTCCCCCCCTATTTTCTGTAACAAGGTCCTCTGACTCAGTGGAGTTAACCCCCAATTCTTTCCTCCTAGCAGCTCCATCCATCACACTATCCTTCACTGCATCTAAATTGAATTTTACAGTACGAGTAGAATTGCTAAAAGATACTGTCAAAGTCTCCCAACTGTCTGGCAAAGAATTCAACAAAATTAATACTTGCACTTCATCATCTAGATTTATCCCCAAAGTAGTCAAGTGATTCAAGATCCCTTGGAAGTTGTTTAAGTGCTCTGACATATCATGCCCATCTAAATACTTCAGGTTCACAAGCCTTTTAATCGTAAAGGCCTTGCTCTGCGTACTTCGCTTCTCAAACAAATCTTCCAGCTTCTTCCACAACTCATAAACATCCCTTATCTTGCTAACATGATGAACCGCACTAACATCAATCCACTTCCGGATATTAGCCACAATTTTCCTATTCAAAGAGTTCCACTCTTTATCGCTTGTACCTACATCTTTTCGGCCTTCACTGAAACGCCCCGATCTGTATTTACCGTTATACACAGTAAACACGTGGGACCTATTATTTATTACAGAAACCACAACAGTAAACATCACAAGCCAACAATAATAATAAAACAACAGTACTTGTCCCGGCACGGAGACATTATTACAACAAGCAACAGTAACAGAGTAATAAAATGCAAGCTGCGGAAGTCTTTATACAATACAACAATAAGCAACAATATGAAAGTGATGCAACGCAGGATGGATCCGGGCCTGGCAGAGGGTGCGCCACAACTTGCCTCGAACGTACCTGAGCTACGCACAATCAAACTACGCGACTAGGTCACGCAGGCCAGGGGTGAGTCCGAAGTGCTCACCGGGTAAATTCCATAAGCAAATATACATATACAAGTAACCGATAATAATCAAGTCACATCAACAGCAAATAACTAAGGTTCTCACGGACCTCAAATAACACACTCTGTGATTCTAGACATGCTATACCAATTTTATTAACAAGGCCCCTATCACTAGTTAAATGGTGGTCGTCGTCTGGTAGTCAAGCTAGCTAGCCCCTGGACCCCGCCCTGGTACCTCCACGTAATAACTGGCACAGACAGGGAGCAAACCCCAAGCACACTCTCCCCCAGCGCCTAAAATAATAACTGGTACAGACAGGGAGCAGACCCCAAGCACACTCTCCCCCGGCACCATAAAATAAAAGACTACCATCTAGTTGTTCAACATTTAACTGTGACTTACTAGATGTCTAAGTGTTTCCATTTTATTATTTCTTTACCCTCATCTAGTTACTATACTTCTATTATTCTGCCATTTTCTCATTATCCCGAGCAGGCTCACAGCCTCTCCGCTCGTCTGGATAATACAACTTAACCCAAACTGTTTCCCATACTAGTACCCCCGGTACTCAACTTACACATTTCTCACAGTCAACATCAACAGTAATAGTCTTACTTATACCAACTTTTCTAACATTATCAATAACATCAACAGTAGCAACAATTCAACAACATCAACGGCAACAAATATCAACTAAATTCATCTCACAACAACCAATCACAGCCACAAAATATCATATCAGCAATTATAACACATAGCAAACAATCAGCAACTTGATATCACGGGCAGTATATAAATATTTACTTATCCCCACTTTAGCCGATTTCCTACTCCTGAAAGTCCTCGAAATGTCCCGGCTCAGGCTCCTCGGGGTACTGCTCGTTATCAATTCCTATATCAAACAATATTATATGCACACATAAGATGATATGCAAATGCTAGACTAATACTGTAAGCCGTAAAATAATTACTGACTCGTCTCGGTACTGCCTCGGGTTATTTCCATTATCATCATAATTCACCATTTATTTTCAAGTGTCAAAATAATACAATACTTATACCCGGTTATTATTTCGGTACGTATTTACTTTGATAATACCCTTTCCATTTTTATTTTCCTTAAGTATGTACTTTCCAAAATATTTGATAAAAATAATTATTACTACCACTTATTTTATTTTCCAAAAATTATGGTTATCATAAAATAACCTTTTTAGAAATTAGTCACACATATATATATTTCCCGGTATTTACATAGTATATATCTTTAAGAGTATTTACTACAATCATGTTATAATTATCTTATTTTCTTGAAAATATTATAACAGGATAATTACTTCATTTATCTTCACAAAATACAACCATATACTATATATTTATATTTTTCAGAAAATATACCCATATTATATATTTTTTCAGATTATATTTATTATTTATTTCTTTTAATTCCCGGACTGGGCCAAACTATGCAGCCCAACCCAGGCCAGCCCAGCTGCACATGACCCAGACCAAGGCATTAGCCTAACACAAGCCCATGCCACAACCAGGCCCATAGTCACACCCAGCCCAAGTCATGCTCTAACAAAACCGGGGTCAACCCACTCGGTTAGATGGGTTGTCTTCAACCCCGGGTTGCTCACCTTGACGGACGATGGCCGGGACGCGAGGCGAGGTGCGAGCAGCGGCGGCGTCGAGAGGGAGAAGCGAGGAGGTGGAGGCGCAAGCGAGTGCGGCGTCGCTGGTGGCTGCAGACGCGGGCTGACGACGTGAGAACGGCTGCGAAGACTCGTGGTCTGGTGGCGCGACTTGCAGCAGCGTTCGGCGGCAGAAGAGGAAGCGGGCGTGGTGGTGACACAGGGTGAAGCTCAGTCCGGCGACACGAGGATGGAGGGACGGCGAGGCAAGCGGCGACGTTGCTGACTTGCGTCGGGTCGCGGGTCGTCGTCGGCTGCGGCAAGGCCAGACCTGGTCTTGCTGCAGCTTGGCTTCCGCGGTGGTGATCTGCAGCAGAGGGGCGGCGCGACGGCAGTCGCGCTTGTTGGTGGCGATGGCGGTGAGGCTGTAGTGGTGGTGTGTGTGTGGGTTGGTGTCAGTCGGTGGTTGTGGGTTGTTTGTTTTTTTTCATTGTGTATTATTTTTTTTTCTTCTGGTTGGTTGCAGAGAGCAGAGAAGAGACTGGTCAAGGGATGTTTCGCAGAGAGGAAGAGATGGTACTGGGTAGGCAGGTGTGTTTTTGCAGAAGATGATGGGTACGAACACGTAGAGTCACGTTCATCACAGGAGGGAACAAACCCTCACATGCATACAGGAAAAAGGCGGCTGCATAATTCAATTATGCAGTCGTGTCCCGTCCGGACCAGAAAATAACTATAATACCCCCTTGACTTTATTTCTGGTCCGTTATCTCGAGGATAAACCTGACTTTTCTCGAGATTCCTGGACCCGAAAAATACTAACTCTGGTCTGTAAAATCCGCAGAAAAATCCCGAGCGTGGGACAGAGCTCGGTTTCGGAATCCGAGGCCCGATTCACCATGAAATAATTACCAAAGATTATTTTTATATGGTAAATTACTGTACAAAATATTTTATAGTCCCGGTAAAAATATAAATTTTTACCCGGGCTGTTACATTCACACTGAATAGGCCCAAATAAGTCATTGCAATACAAATGATCCTCCATATACATTTTACATACACAATAATTCGATGAAGTGAGTTTATCAAGCTAGCCTTATCCTCCATTTTGATATGCACAAGAAACCACAAAGAATGAACCTGGCTTCGCTACCAGTTTATTGGGAAAAATACCAATATCAAGACAACAACAATTAACCGGAATCAAATGCTCAGCGGAATAATCCATTCAATTACTTTCCCCCTCTTTGTGCCACCAAAATAAGATATCAACGACCAAGCCAAAAAATGCTAGCAACCAAAACAACGCAAGCACAACACGGAATATACATAGAAAACCCCCAAGGCGGGGTAAAAACCATGGGACCAAAGTCCGTCAACTTCCACTATGTCAAATCAATAATGGGTTTACAATCAAAGTTCCTCTCTAGATAAAACTAGAGGCTAATACAGTAGCAACAACATCAAGATCACATATCTTGGCTCTAACAACATGCTCATCACTATATAAGTGGATTCCAAGCTACAATTAGAAGAGAAGTGGAAAAATCGCACCAAATTGGTATAACACCAATGCCCGAAAATATGAAACTTCTTGATGATCCGCTCCATTCACCTTGTAGAGCTTGAAGAGGAGAACAACATACTTGAAAATCTCATTCTCTTAGCATATATTCAAAGGAATCCAATATGGCAAGATGTTTTGATTGTAAAGGGTTAAGGAACCAACCAAACCTACCAATAGTCATTAGAAAAAATTTTCAATAAAATAATCAGCATTCAAAGACAATGCAACGGATTACTTTTCACCACAAGAAAAAGTGGCACGTGAATTGATGTCACATTGGCTTATTACTTTTCACCATAAGAAAAAATGGCACGTGAATTGATGTCTTCTTGGATAATTCGAGGCTGCTCGTGCCTCAGCCACAGGTATTGTTCTCATGAATCCCTATTTCTATATTAGGCTACTCGTGCCTTGGTCACTCCATGAAGGAGTCAGGTATGAATCCCTATTTCTATCAGGAATACAAAAGTACTATAATTTTTAGTAGGTCAGGCTTCAGGTATGAATCCCTATTTCTATCAGGAATACAAAAGTGCTATAATTTTTAGTAGATCAGGCTTTGCCTCTCCACCATTTGTTTAAAGGCCCAAAAGTAGCTAGTAACTATATAAGCTATTCCAAAAACTACTTCCTCGTCAATGTGGGATAGGTTTCTTTGAAATGTACTACTACAATCCCCTACATCTAAAAGGAAAAAGAATTTGTTTGTTGAGTTCTTACGATTAATGGGTGTAATACATCGATCTTGGTATCCAACACTGATGTTTTGAGAAATAACTTTTGTCCCATCCAAATTGGTGTTTTAAAAATTTCACGATAAATTTAAACATTTTTTTTTGTTTCCCATTGGGTATTTGGAGGTTTGCTCCGACTAATCCGGTTTCGACCCGGGTCGCGCACCTGATTATGGTGGATGAATCTTCCAGTTGGGATTTTCGACGTATACGAGAACTTGAACCCAAGATCTCACTTAAGCGGAACTAAGTCGGACCAACCCGGCATTGGTAAATTTAAACACTTTTTACTTAAAGCAATACAACTTTAAATACTTTTTTTCAAATTTATCCCCCATCTTTATTCTCTATAGTACCTTATGTAATTAAATTAAAGGATAATTTAGATAGCTTAAATATATTTTTCTCGAAAAAATATAATCTATTTCATATTCTTAATTCTTGTGCATAAACCTAAGCTTGGGTGAGAAGAGGGAGTATATCAAAATCCAAATTAAATAAAAATCAAATACAAAAGGTATATGGTCCATCCATTGCCTCAAAACCCAAACTCATAATAATAATAATATTTTCAATCCCCAAAACCTTAATCAATTTTAAATATAATAATAATAATTTGCAAACAATTTAGGGTTTAACTCGATATTATAAAAAGATAGAGGTGGTGAAAAGAGAGGGAAAAAAAACTCCCGCCCAGTTTGGAATTGGAATTCAGTTTTTGGGGACGGAGAAGAAAGAGACGTGGCGGATGGAGGAGATACTCCGCCCCAAGCTCGTTGAGTTCCTCATCCACTCGGCTCATGTACGTCTTCTTCATTTCCCATATATTTAACTTGGTTTTGATTGATTAGAATTAGACTTAGGATTCGATTTCAGTAGATATTAATGGCTGTTAAGTTAATAACAGCAACTCCAAATCACTCCAATCGTCAAATACACTGCACTCTCCCTCTTCGCCGACCGATTCCTCCCTTCTCTCCCCAGGTAATTGTTGTTATTGATATTGTTTAGGTCACCGATTTGCTAATTTTAAGTAATTCCTACTATATTTATAATGGTTTCTTTCAAAGGTTTTCCCGGGAGAGGAGGCCCAGGGATTGGGTGTTCAACAACCACAGAGAGAGCAGTCTCCAATTATTTGCACTCATCTCTCTCTGGATCTCTAGCAAAGTCAGTATTTAAAGTTAATCACTTCCTTAATCTTCCCATTTTTCGCAATTTCTTATTTAATTAATAATAGTACATCATCTGTATCGATCGGCGTCTCTCCTCAATTCCATACTTTTGCCAGATACACTGCCGTCATCCCCTTCCTCTACAATCCTTCAAGTCTTTGGGAGACAACACCATGACAGACCAGCATTTTACCACTCGAGATTACTTGCAAGCTGTGAGCTGCTACTTCCCTTCTTTTTTTTTTTTTTGTCTATTCTTCTTCTACTTCTTGTTTTCGCCTACTAGTCTTCTTCTATTTGGAGCTAACACCTAAGCTGTTTTGCAGGAGGTGGTCTTTCTACAGGTATTTTACGGTTCAATTCAAGTTTTTTTTTTTTTTCTTTCTTTACTTGTGGGCTCTTGTTTGGAAAATTAAGAATATGTATATGGGTTTCGTTTATTGAAAGGAAGGCTTTGGATTATGAGATTGGTGCCGGGAATATCGCTTTTGTATTCCTCCAAGACCTACTGTTTCAGCTCAAGTAAGGACTTCTCTCCTCTCATCTATTCATGCATGTAGTAGTATGGGGTGAACCAATCTGTCCGTTCAAATGGGTAGCGTTTATTTGGGTGTTTTTGTGAGCAGAGCAATTGCCAACGTTGGAGAACTTGTCAACTTCGAGGCTTGCATGGATATCATGGATCTTCTCTATGAGAAAGAGGACACCTCCCTCCTTTATGCTTCTCCTCTTTCCCTTGCTGCTTCTACCTTGGCACGTTTTCTCATCTCATTACATGCTATATATGTCCCCTGCTTTTGCTGCTTCTATCACTAAATCTCAGAGTATGTAATTTCATTCTGTCGCAGGTTGCTTCCTACGTCATGACAGTTCCTAAACAGACATGGGAATTTCCTCTTCTTCCTTGGGGTAAGAACTCATTTTCTAATGTTATCTCTTCTGTCATGCATGTCGATGTTTTAGAATTTGACAAAGTCTATGATTGATATCAGATTGATTTTTATTGTTATCTCTTCTGACATTCATATCATTGCTTTAGAATTTGACAAAGTCTATGATTGATATCATTATCATGGGACTCTTAAGTAGTAGATCTTAGTTTCACATTGACTGTTCAGTTCTAGCCTTGCTATTTATTTATTTCCTTATGCAACATCGGTAGCTATCACCACAACCTGTTTCAAACAGACTGTTACAGTTTCTTTAGTCCTTTCTTTGGAGTTTAAAAATCAATCTTCTTCTTCCCAGCTTGTGCTGATAGTTAGGTGTCATAAGCCACTTAGTCATGGAAAATTTTGGGTTTTAAGTGAATGAAGTAGATACTACATAGAACTAACGGAGCTGGTGTATACTGTCAGTTTGCGATAGCCATTTCGTTACCCTAAAACTTGGATCAGTGACTTGAATGAACAAGTGAACTCGATTCAGATCCTGTTTTTGCAGTAAGTTCATTGAATTTGTCTTTCAAAGGTTGCAAAGATATCGGGAAAGAGATCCAATGATTAAGTGTCATCAAAGAAATATACATTTCATTAGTATAAATCAATAGAAATTTTGTTGGATTCTGACATATTGTTTAGCCAATTAATCCGACGGCGTTAAGGGGGTTCACATTTACTTTACCAGCAAATAATTCTCTTCAGTTTGAAGATTTAATGTTTTTGGGAACAAAACGTTTTCCTAATGCATCATAGAGCCTGGTGGTCAATGCACCCAAAGAGACAGATTAGGATTTCCTCAAGTGCTTGTAACTTTTGAGGTCTTCAATATATATAAAGTGTTTGCAGAAACGTTGAAATGTTGAAAAGTCTTTGATATTGGGGATTCTGGTGTAGAAGTCCCAGAAAGAAAAAGAAAAGTATCGAGACATTGATTAACACGTTATAAACTACTGTCAGGATTTTTTAGTTCCAGTGCATTATCCTTCAAGTTGTTTCAAGCCACTTTCTAGGTTTTGTCCATGATACCTGTAGTCATTCGCTGTCAACAATTTCCAATTGTAAAGAAAAAAAATGGTGATATATTCTTTCTCTAATCTTAGGGAGGACAAGCATTGTAGAGCATTTGCTAATGTACCGACAACAGCTTTTCAAAGATCTTTAGAAAACCCATCCATTAGAACAGAACGAAGTTTTCAAGAAGGGTGCAAATCCCAAACCCTGGCAACATTTTTCCATAGTTCAGAACATCCACAACAGCACTGGGAAACAGTTTTGTGATCGTGATTGTAGTTCTGAATCCTGATAAAGGGAATAGGAATGAGCTTATGATGCCCAGGAGTTAGGATTATATTGGTGGTTGATTATAGCAATCATCATGTTCTCTTTATAAATCAATATTCACCAGCCCTTTTGTGTAGGACTTCAGTTGGAACAGTCTCCTGCATCCAAGGTATAACCTTTTTAAACCCAAGACTAATGACCCTGTATCGGACAGATTGATCAGAGGATAATAATTACTTATCTTGTTTAGTTCCAGTACCACTCGTTGTTCTATAGCAGTACTTCTCCAATTAGTTGCTAAGGAAGCTATAATTATAGCATAGAAGCTGTACAGGGTTTGCAGGATGTTGTATTAGATGTTTGGACCTGAAATTTATTGGCCCAAGCCGGTTTCTGTTAGTATCTCTTATTGTGGACTGGCACTGCAGTATATAGGACTTGTAGTGTGACCTTTGTCCGCCTTTTAAGGCATATCCTATTCCTTGGCCAACAAAGATAGACTGGTTGACCACCGGCCATATTAGATGATAAATTGGATGGTCCACCCCCAATTGTAAGAGGTTGTACGCTGTGGTCTAGAGAAACAGTCTGTACATGATCCATACAAGATGGTGACTGACACACTACATCTAATTCAGTGTTGAAAGGTAATGGTCCTTGTTCGCTTGTTGTAGCCTACGATATCCTGCATCATGGCTTCTAGTCTAATGGCATATTTGGTCCCTGGAGTAGGGGCCTTTAGTAGTAAAAAGGGTGTCTTCAGCCGCCAGGTCCTTTCACTAAAATCAAAGTTTTGTCTATAGGAGTTAGGCAATCCCTCCCTATCGTGTACTACTTTTTTGTCACCATGTGTTTAAGCATGCACTCTAGTAGTGTTGCGTGGGGACTAATATTGAGAGCAAAGGATAAGCACATAGTAACAAACAGTTTTGATTTGTATCCTTACTAGTTGAAACAATAGAATCCATTTTCATGAACAATCAAAAAAAATAAGTTGAACTCTACACAATTGGGAGCATCATTCGCTCCAAAGATTGACTATGATGGTGGGGGATTCGTGCTGTTCAGTGCCAATAATTAGGCAGTGAAAACTTCCCTTTGGGAATCCTTGTGCTTTGAAAATTTTCTCTTATTGGTGACATCCAGCTGTGTTCAGCTACTAATGGGACCAGTATGAAGTCATGTTTTCTTTCCAAATTAATCTTGATGGAACGATGATAATACTTCTTTGGAAGCGACGCCCAATTAAAGATAGATATTCATTTGTATTGCAATATGTGGTAAATAGTCTTCTGGTTTCCTATCCAAGTCATCTAATCACTTGCTGTAATCACGGGCAAAAATCTTTGACTGGCATTCACCAACGAATGATGAAGAACAATACAGAGATGGGGTTTTAACTTTCAAGTGGATAAATATGCTTGCCCCTTTTGTGGAACAATTTTATACAGTAGTAGGATAGAACAGAATGCTGACGATATTTAACAGTTGGTTTGACTTTTAAATTTAGCATATTTAACATATCTGAAAGGCTGTAATTTCTCATGTGTAATCGTGGTTACTAAATTAAATCCTTTAATCTTTTTTTTTTAGAATGATTTATGAACTTAATTGGGGGGCAATAGTTTCCTCGAACTACATATTTCTTTGTTTTTTTTTTTTTTTTGAGCAAAACTACACACTTCTTTGTTGACCAAGTCTTTCTATTCTTTTCTGTTTTTTTTTGGGAACAGTGAAGTTTGCAACCTCATGCAAAGAGGAGGATATTGTGGAGATCGTAACAGACATTCTTAAGCATGTGTTTAAGCCTGCTTGCTAATGGAGATATTGGCTTTTATGTGCATGCAGTAAATGGGTATGAGAGTATAGGTGTGCCGTGTGCTTTGGATTCTCAATTGTTAAGATAGATTTACAATTTGAGGTAGGCCATCGCTTGATTTTGCATTGTACATAAAAATCCATTGGTCTTGCTTGATGTGCATTGTGACCAGTTCTGTCGACAATGTGGAACACAAAAACCAAATCCATGTAAAAGATGATGGGACCTTGAGCTGTGAACACCATTTTATATGTCAAAAATGTAAATCAAAATTTTACCTTTTTTCTTTAAGCTCCAAATATGTTTTGAGAACTGCCAAAACCGACACTTTTTATGTTGTTTTGCTGCAGCAAAGTGCCATGCCCATATGTATAAATAACTTTGTATTACAAAAGTCAGGGAATTCACAAATGAGTCTCCGACCCAAAATTCCTAGTATGAAAACGACAAATTGAACTGCTTGGTTGCCTCTCAAATTTCGTTTTCGAAGCACAGACATGAGTCATAAGAACAAAAAAAAAAAGTACAAATATACATATTCCTGATAAGATTCATGATCATGTTTTTCTCGGAAAAAAAAAAAGATTCATGATCATGTCAGCTAATATCTATTACAAGCCAGCCGGCATACATGGACGTACTATCCAACAAACCCACACGAGCCAAGGAGTCAACCAGGATGATCTTGTTGGGTGAGAAAGAGTCACCATTATCAACCACAAAGTCCAAAAACATTCCCAATATTTATTTTGTATAGGCCATGGCCAGCTCCTTACAAATCTCCAACTCTCTTTGTGATTCCAAAATTCAGAATACAAATTGGCTGGCTGTTTAATAAAATCGGGCGTTTTACAGAACTAATAGTAAATTTGTGGGCATTTTGCTTGATACTAAGTGCATATATAATATTTGTTTCCGCATACATGCAACAAGAGGCAGAGCATGAGAAGAGTGCATATTAAAATTTTTATGTAGCATATTATGAATAAAATTCGAAATTGGAAGGGTTGTTCCTAGAGGACTGGGCAAATTCTTAATTAGAATCTTAGGCTCTTTTTTATTTAATTCTCTTTTAACATTATGATATTTTATATTGTTTCTAAGGCTTCGCTCCACTACAGAGTGTTTTTTTTTTTTTTAGGGGGGGGTGGGGGGTGTGTTTGAAGCAGACAGGTTGCCTGATGCTAATCCATCACTTAAACTGATTAAGGAATAACTCAAAGGAAACGTCTCTCCGGGTTTCCACTTGATCATGTCGGCTAACAGAAAATGCATAATTAATCCTCCAATTAAATTAAGAAAAAGTCCCTACTTACATGATATACATTCCTCCACCCAACGACATTGCCCTTCTTCCTTGGATGGCAAAGGTTGGTACGTGTACCTTTTCCTCCTTCTTTAATTCCAAACAGACAGCACAAAATCATCTTGGATATTGTACTTATTCATTTTCTTAATGGACAACGCAGCTGCAATACATAAGAGAGGTTCCTATAAAATTCTTCTTTTCGTCATTGTCTTTGTTCCCTTATTCGGATTTGCTTTTAGAACTTGTCCCTATACTTGTTTCCTTTGTTCAAATGTTGCATCAATAAACTTATACTACCTTGTCGTAAGATGCCCCTTCCACATAGCAAAAGAAAAGGAACGTCAATGGAAAAAAATGGTCACAGCATTCTTCAGAATATAAGTAGAGAAGCCCTCCGTTGGTCACACAACTAAACCAAGAGTTAACTCTATCCCAAGGTAGAGCCTGTTTAAAATTACCTTCTAAACAATAAGTTACGGGGAGTAATATTTGCATGACCGTGAGCAAGCTTCAACCATTCAACTTAGTCTTCTTGGCATGCAGGAAGAAAACTGTATGTACTTTCAACACAAAATGGACCTTAAAAACTATAGCCATATATATAATCAATGGCTTATACAGTTATAGTTATATTCAGGGGCGCAAGGCTGGCCACAGCCCCTCTGAGTTTTAAAATTAACCATACAGCTCCTCTAAAACTCTGAAAAATAGTCCATATATTTTTATTTTTCTTAATTAAGTCCCTTTGTATGACATATATTTGTTTCCTAATGTTGTACAATATATTTGATGAATTAATTATATTTCATGCATAATAATTTTTTGACACTCATTAATAGGTTTAGTCGCAGTTGTTCTTTGTATATATTATACATGAATACATTACTAAATTATAATTATTTGTCACATACATAAATAATTTTTAAAATTTTATGTAATTATCTTTTAAAATAATAGTAATTATTTTACTAAGTAGAACAATTATATAAATTATTTGAAAATTGCATATGAATTTTGATTTTTGACCCTTAAAAATAATGTCTTGCATATATATTTTTTTTGGTATTATAAAGTTTCGGTTGAGGGTAAGCTCCTCCAATCTAGGGCCGGGCTCAACCACCGGGATCAACGAGCACTTACAATGATATCTACAGTTTATCCACAAAAAAAGATGGTCGGTGAAGTTTAAACGCTCAACTTAATAGGAATGTTGACTGAACCTCAAGTAATTAAGCCAACTCTCTTTGGCGGTATTACATATAAGTTGATGAGAACAAGTAGGATGAAGCTTTCTTGTTGACGTTGCATGGAAAAATCAAATACAATTTTACGTCAGATCTTTATTACTGTCTCTAATGACATAAGCATAGTAGTCTTGATAGTTTAAAAACATTTCTAGCAATTGCATACAATTTTTCTCAATAATTTTGTAGCTGATCTCATGCACTTAATTAACCACCTAAAAAAGGCAGAGATACATCCCACAGTATGTGTGGTACGAGGCCAATGATCTCTATGCCCTCGATGAAGGTTAGTAAAAGTTTTCCACCGTGATAAAACTATATTCAATAATTTTGAAGTTTCAATTTGTATGCCCAAAATCCAATGGCTTACCTCCTATTTTGAGAAAAAAATGAAACAAACTTTGATAGACATTAATCCTAAATAAGTAGTGAGCAAGTAAGTTTATTTAGTCTAAACTCTAAAGTATATTAGGTTTAACTATTTAAACCTTATATTGTAGTTAAATAACTTTCTAAACTTGATGTTCGTAACGTTTTTTAATTAACCCACTTTAGGGATCTTTAATTAAAATGGATGGAAATGATAAATTAAAATGAAATTAAAGTTTGAGATGACTCCATCTAAAAAAAAAAAATTATATAATAGCTAGGTGATTTTCGTCCCCGAAATTCCGTCTTATCCGTGGGTCCTACCATGATAAGCTTCTGGCACACTCCGCCAGGTGTCCAAACTCAACATGAGATACCGCTTATACCCTTAAGCGACATCTCATCCGCTTATAAATACCAAACCTCATAACTGAGACATTCACTCTCAGCCATGGACTCTCCACTTCGTTCTCGTACGACTTCAGACTCCGAGAACAACAGCTACATCGGCGGCAAGGCTTTCCCGACAAGCTCCGATGAAGAGCCTCCAAAGAAACGGTTCAAGACCAACATCATCGGTCTGGAGGAGCACATGGTGGTCTCCCCAAAGCGACAGAAGAAGCGAGCTCCCAAGAAAACTGAAGATCGCAAGGGCAAGGCGATCGCTGGAAGCAGCACTCCGCAACAGAAGCTGACACAACTGAACTTCTCCCTGAAGAAGATCAGCTCGGCGGTGGCGCAGATCGAACTGGCGTGCATGGAGCTCTTCCCGCACATGGAAAATGTCAAAAAGATTGTAAAAGACCTAGAGAAGCAAATAACTCCATAGAGAGTACTTCTTCTCCAGTTGTAAAACCATTATGGTATTAATAAAATAAATTTCCTTTTAAAATCAAAAATTCCTTGTTATGAAATCTCATGTTTAACGGAAAATAAAACATCTCAAAGTAAAACTAAAATCAACTATAGGAATATAAAATCAAATATAAGGAAACTAAAAAAAACAAAACTCGTTTGACAAAATCAAAACGTAAAGAAATTAAAAATAAACTCATTTAACAAAATCAAAACAAAAGAAATTAAAATTAAACACGTTTTCATGATCGACGCTCAGGATCGATCGTATCCATCCTCGATCCCGAGAAACGTAACGTACAACTAACGGTGACGTCGGTTAACCTCGTGAAGAAGATACCCGTTAACTCGGAAAGCGATGATCACGGGATTGTCCTGTGTCCCTCGAAGGAAACGATACCCACTTGTTCGTATTTTCCGCATAAGACAAAACGTCTGTCAAGGCTCGTATCTCTCCACGATGTCCGAACAGCTGTGAGCTTGTCGCACATGCGCTCTACTCGAGATACGGCCCCATCTGTCTAGCCTCAACGGTCACGGATGCAGGTGATAAAAGATGCAAGAAAATATAGAAAGACCATAACAAGAAACGACAAGGTAGCCAGAGCGAAAGAAATCATGTGATGGAAAAAGACTGAAAAAAAAACTCTGGCATGGGTCCGAAAAACGCGTAAAGCAATAAATGCAAGCAACGGTAAAATTCAAAAGCGAAATCGTGAAAATCAAAGACGATAATCACGCTCCCCATAAGAGTATAAAAGGGGAAGCGGTGATGTGTAAATCATCAAAGCATAAAAAGTAACAAAACGCTCAGAAAACAAAACACAACATTCAATCAAAACCCCACGCGTCCAAAAAAAAACAAGATGTCTGCTCCATCTTCAGTGTTCTTTGTCGAAGGTGCCAATCTTGGCAGAAGGAACCGACTGGCTTACAGCATGGTTAACGAACGTGCTGAAGAGCTACCGAACGAGCTCGGCAGAATGCCACGCCTAGTCTTTGTCGACGAGCTCTACTCCTCAAGATTCTTCGTCACTCCCATGGAAGAGGTGTTCTTCCTAGAGGACCATGGAACACTGAGGACTTCCTACTACGGCTCAGCAAACTCCGTGATGTTCTTCATCTCGGATAGGCTTCAAGAGTTCAACCTGGAGTCCACTTGCCAGACTGTGGAGCAAAGCGCTTACTACCAGCTCGCAATGACAGCCCAGAGCATACCCAGAATGACTCGGCTACCTCCAACCTGGCCAAAGGTACGGCTACTGGTGTGGAACTGCAGAGGAGTGGCAAGACGTGCCCAAGAATTCTCACGCACTCTGAGGGACTTGAAGAACCAGTACAAGCCCAACATGGTTCTTCTGACGGAGACGCAGTGGCAACCACGAGACGATCACGGTCTGATTCCACTCCGATTCCCTCAAGCTAACCGGTTCGAGATTCCTGGCCAGCGTGATAGAGGCGGCATGTGGTTCTCTTGGAGCGATAGAGTCACGGTCAACGTCAACAGTGACGCAAACAGCTTCTGTGTCAACGTCGTTGCGAACCGTTAAATGTATTTTTCTTTTTATATAATATCAAAAATCCATGTATTATTTCTCCTTTTTATAAATTATCAATGTAATATTTCTATTCGTAATCAATATATTAATATTTCCCTTTGTGTCAAAATATTAGCAATATTTATAATATCTGTATTTTTGCATATTTGGCATCATTACCTCATATGTGTATGTTCCGCGACAGCTGGCGTCCCTCGACTGGATCCATAATGCACTAACTAAATGATGTAAAATAATAACCAACTGGAGCGAACTATGCAAACAAGACAACAAATACACAAAGACTGCCCGACAAGACCTAACGCCCGCTCCGCTACCAAAATGAGACGCCCCGACCCGTATTTACCGTACACAGTAAACACAGGCCGGAACTGTGACAACCCAGCCCAACAAGGCCTAGCATACAGTGTATATCACAATAACTCGGGCTCAACAGCCCATAATAAAAACATCGATAATATCTCAACACGGCCCAATGGCCCGACAATAACATATCAAAACTGGCCCAATGGCCCAACAATAATAAAAACATGCACAGCGGAAGACTTTAATAACTAACACTGCATGCGACACATGCAATCTATGGATCCAAGCCTATCCAAGGGAAACGCTTCAGCTTGTCGGGAATGCACCAAGCCTGTACATGAAACAACTCATCCTACGGGATGAAACCCCGCAGGCGAGGGGTGAGTCCGAAACGCTCACCAACAAAAGATAAACAGTGATATATTCAACCATAACACTTTCGAAACAAGCACAACAATCACAACAATAAGCACAAATAAACACTTCACAAGGATACCGCCATAACAACGAACACATACCACACGACAAAGGAATCCAACTCAAACATCACGATAGAGGAATCTTCGCAAACAACACAACAGAGAACTCTCACCAAATCATATCAAGCTCAACCAATCACATCACAAGTAAATTACCATAACCATTAAACCAAGACCAATGAAAGCTTAATTATTTTTATTACCAATTATATCTTCCGAGCCCCGTCACTGGACAAGCTAGGGTCGTACCAGGTTATCAATTAATTCTGGATGCTAGGTCAAAAACCAATCCACATATCAGAACAACAGGATATTCGGCATATCCGAGCCACTGCGGATATTCGGCATATCCGAGCCACCGCGGATATTCGGCATATCCGAGCCACCGCGGATATTCGGCATATCCGAGCCACTGGGTATTCGGTATACCCCAACCTCAGGCGACGTCACGCCAACCAGATATTCGGCATATCTGAGCCACTGCGGATATTCGGCATATCCGAGCCACTGCGGATATTCGGCATATCCGAGCCACTGGGTATTTGGTATACCCTAACCACAGGCATCAACATGCCAACCAAATCAAGTATCCAAACCAAGTAACCGACCATAGCATCCCAGAATTAATCTTCAAACCATCGGGTCGTACCACTACTTCCCACATACATCATCATATCATATCAATTCCAATTTCCACTTTCTACTTTCCAATTTCCATTTCTGAATTATCCACAATCAATAATCCAACATCATTCTCAACACATCATCCAAGAATCAATATCACAATCCAGTAATTACTCAACTTTTAATCAGATTATTTCACAGCTCAATCAGTCAACAATTTCATATCACCAATCTTTCACATCAAACAGTTCAACAATACTACCAACACAACAACGCAGGACTAACACGTTTCTACAACACCATTTATACTTAATTTCAAATTAAAACCGAAACCAAGTTTCTTATCGATATTCTAATTATACTTAATTTTTAAATTAAAACCAAAACCGAACGTTCAAGCCGATATCCCGGCCCATTAGTCACTTAAGATAAGAGAATATATAAATACGTTGTACAAATTATCTGGCAGAAATTATATTTGTAAATAGATCAATTTACAGCCCGTATAATACTTCGTACTTTATTTAACAATATGAAATAAATAATACTTATAAATAACATACCCGACGGTAAGACCGTTAAATAGAAATTACCATCAGTATTAAGTTAACATAGCTGGTACATGGTATAAATATAATTTTAGCATAACGTTGTAGAAACTTATATTTATAAATACGTAAAAAAACTATTATAATCGATAACCGTATGCTCGGCAAGTGTATTATTAATACAATAACTCATTTATTAATTTAATAGGGTAAAACTCATACATATCATAATTAGTATAGCTTATAATGATTAAATAGATAAATATATTCGGCATTATGTAACGAATGTTTAATATCTATCATCTCAGCAATACGATTATTACTAATTTACGCGGGTTATATACATTGGATTTTGGTGTACTTAGGTAAATTTGAAAATAATTATCGTTCTTATCCATAATTTAAATCGTTATCCGCTTAATTATATATTACATCTCATTTAAACTTATCCCACGGTTTCGTTATTAGGTCCGTTAAATGCGTGTATGTCACGGTATGATGGGCCTCCGCACGTTCGGCCCGTTTCCGAGTCCGTGTGCAAACCGAGCCCAAACCCGTGCCAAGGTGTAATATGAGTCCAAGGAATTACCCAATGGTCCGTTTTCCGGGCTCGCCGGAAAATCCCGGGGCTTCGCCGGAATCGACCCGAGACTGCCGGAATCCTCGCCGGAATCACTGTTCACGGCACCAATCCTGCTACTGTTTATCGCAGATCCCAACTCTGTTAACACCCAGGTACTGTTCACGAACAGAACCTTTCCAAAACTCCATGCCCCGGTTCGCCATCAACACAAAGGTCCCGAAGAGCAACAACTCCACTGCCCTCTGAACTCGCCATCATCAACATCACAGCAATACCCAAACACAATCCCGGAACAACCAAGAGTACACCCGATTCAAGAGCCACAACCCAAAACACAAACAACCAACCAGAACCCGATTAATTCCACACACACATCAATCGGGTAAAGGGAAAGAAAAGAAAGTGAAGGGAAGAGGAAGGAATCATTGTAGCTCTTACCCGCTCGCCCACACTGTCAGCGACGTTGGGGCAAAAGTGACAGCAGCGACGGTTGCAAGGGAGGCGACTGGCGGCAGCGTGTGCAAACAGGCAGAGGCGCACGAGGACGAGGGAAGGGAGGGGTCGACCGCACGTGGAGATGAAGACGCGCCGGTGGCGGCTGCAGCAAAGGGGAGTGGCGATGGTTCTGTGAGGCGGCGCGTCACAGAATAGAGAAGAAATAGGGTCAAGGAGGAGGAGACGAAGGGAGACGAGAAGAAGGGTGTCGGTGGGCGGCAGAGGAAGAAGGAAGGTTGAGGAAGAAGATTGGAGCAACGGCTCCAGTTGAGGCGGCGTCGGTGTGCTGGTGGGGAAAGGAGGCAGAGGCAGGAGGGGAAGGATGAGGAAGATGGGAGAGGGGAAAACGGGGCGGCGGTGATGGTGAATTACAGAGGAGAGGGGAAATAATGGAGAGGGTAGGGGAAGAAGACAAAGAAGGAAAGTGGAGAAAAGATGGGTGAGGGGCCGGCGGCTGGGAGAGAAAAAAAGAAAAATGGTGGAGGCGGCTGAGGAGAAAAGAAGGAGAAGAAAAGAAAGAAAAAAAAGAAAAGAGAAAGGAGAAAGAAAAGAAAGAAGGAAAAGAAGAAAAAGAAGAGGGAAGAGAAGTGGGGCCCGCGTGGCCGGGAAAAACCGGGAGAGAGGAAAAATGTAGCTGGGAAAGAGGAAGAGAAAGGAGAGAGGAGGAAGAAGAGTGGCTCGGACAAGCCTCATATGGCCGGTCCGGATTCTCGTGCCGGGATCCTGTAAACGCAGGGATACTCTCGTCTTTCCGACAAATTCCGTCCCGAGTCCAAAAATATGACTTGGGCTCGGAAAATCCGATTAATTCCCCTGAACGTCGTCCAAGTCTCGGAACTGGAAACCGAGGCTCGGTTAGTTAGGAAGATACTCCCGAGCGCGGGAAAACTCTCGGTTTCGAAAAACGACTACCGATTTACCTCGAATTAATTACCCGAGATTATTTCAACAGTAAATCACGGTAAAACGACTTCGACAGTCCCGGTAAAAATCCAAATTTTACCCGGGCTGTTACAGTGATCTTGTGTTGACCTAAAAGGGATTTCTTTTTGAAATTCATCCAAACTTTTAGGATGCCAATAATTGAAAAAAATGTTTGTCATAACCGTTTTGAAAATAAACTCATAGGCTGAAAAAGAAAACCAATTACGGGTTTTGGACTGATTGTTTTTCATAGTCCTTTGCCGATTTTCTTTATAGTTATTGAAGGGATATGAATTGCAGCTTATATTGTAAGAGTTACTGCAGAAAAAGGTAATCAATCCGTTATGGTTTGCTTTTAGTTTTTACAACAGGAACAAGGCTTTTATATAATATTGACGTCAAGTATTTATAATTAGTTTTTAACTGGGTTTAGAATAGAAATATGAATTATACGCTTGTAGAATTAGAAAAATTAAATTTTGTTCAGTATCTAAAATAACGAGGAGTAATCTTACATATTTGCTGGATTTTCTCTTTATTAACGCTTTTATTTGTAGTTTTTTTAAAAAAATTTACTGCAAAGTCGGCTTATTCTCTTCTTGCTAGTAGTTCCTGGGATCCTCTAAATGCATTATGGAAAATTGTTTGGCAATGAGCTGCTTACAAATGACATGCCTTGTAGAGTTTGAGATAAGGGAAACTTTCGTATTCTAAAATTGTTGATGATGTATTAACGCACCAAAATAGCGTCTGCTTTCTATTATTGATATGGCGACTGATTGACATTGAAGAACACATAGGAAGGGTCCACATTACCTTCAATTTCCTGGAGTCCCATTGTACTTGGGTTCCCCTTGTCTACCTACACTCACCAGAAAAGGCTTCCTTTTAGTTTATTTCAGCTTTTGACAGAGGCTAGAAAGCAGTAGTACAAATCCGAAGTTAATTCAAAACCCTCTTTCCTCTCACCCTCTCACCAGGAATCAATATATATATATATGATTACTCATCATAATTGGCCATTATCTGCAACTAATAATTTTCTGGCGACGTCCTAATCCACCCATCTGATTGTTATTGTCCGCATACCCTGATACCCATACCAGTTTACATTATTTTAGATGCTGCATTTATGTTGGCAGATCATACGTCAAGCAACTAATAGATGCCCTAATTATTGTTAAGTTGGATTTTTCAAGTGCGACTTTCCTTTGGATTATTTAATTAATGCCACCACATCTCTTTATCTTTTCACCTCAATCATTTTGTGATCCATTCTCCCGCTCAACTCATTGATAGTACGTACTATTGTTTTCTGGCTACTATAGTATATGGATGGGTAGTTGTGTGTAAACATTTGCATACACACAGCTTAGTTTTATGGATGTTGACTTCCACCATTCTCGTTAGTTAGTCACTCACTATATATATTCCTCATAATTAAAGCTAGCTTGGGAACATGTGGTCCGGAGCTAGAATGTTGATTAACTAACTTTTTTGGCTATCATTATTAGATTTTGACATGGCTATAGTAAATGGCCATGGGAATCCAATAGGTACCCTTTGCTATTTGACGGTAATTTATGATTTAAATCTATTATGGAATTAATTTTTAAGGTGTAGTTTTTTTTTTAATACTAGTCGAGAAAAATGAGACTCGAACTCAAGACTTCACTCCTCTTGTGCTTTTGTCACAAGAGTGTCAATAAATTACAGGCCCATTGGTTTCAAGGTGTAGTTTAAAAAAAAAGAGAAATCGGATTCATTTTCCATGATTCTTGTAAATTAAGTCTGAATTGAATTATTAAAATTCATTAATTGATACTTTTTATTATAAATAAACTAATTATTCATAGAAATTTTCAATTATTTATAATTATATGATATCAATAAAGAGACTTATTACTGGCAATAAATTCTAAATTGCATAAGTTTGGTTTGAATTTTAAATAGTAACTACATATTTATTAAAATAAAATAAATTTAATTTACAAACTAAACTAATAGAATTTAAAAAACTTCCACGGTGATATAATGAAGTTGTTATTCTTAGACAAAAAGAGAAGGAGAAAAAGTAGAACAAGAGCTTAAAAAAACTCATTAAGAAAAGGTGAGCAAGGTGGAAACCGGCAAAAAAAAAATTTACTATTTAAAAAATAAAATACAGAAAAACTCTTGGACTAATAATGAGACGCCCCGGCCCGTATTTACCGTACACAGTAAACACGTGCCGGAACTGTGACAATCCAACCCAACAAAGCCCGACGGACTGCGTATAAAACAATAAACTGGCCAACGGCCCAATATCAAAAACTGTAAACCGGCCCTTCGGCCCAACATAGAACTCGTCACCCGAACTCCGGGGACATCAACAACAACCATCTGGCCCAATGGCCCAAATACAACATATACACAGCAGAAGATTTAACAATATGCACAGCGGAAGACTCTTATCTCACATGACAACATATGCAAAGCCCAATGCAACTAATGGATCCGAGTCCTGTCCGAGGGTACGCATCAGCTTGCCCGGTACGTTCCTGCACTACAAACAACTCATCCTACGGGATGAAACCCCTCAGGCGAGGGGTGAGTCCGAAGCGCTCACCGACGAAAGATAAACAGTGATATATAATCAACCATAATACTTTCGAAATGAACACAACAATCACAACAATAAACACATACAATCACATCACAAGGATACTGCCATAACAACTAACACATACTTCACGACAGAGGAATCCAGCTCAAACAACACATCAAAGGAAACCAACACGAACAACATAACAGAGGAAACCTACTAAATCATATCAAGCCAAGACCAACTGAATACTCATTAATTTTTATTACCAATTTTATCTTCCGGGCCCCGTCACTGGACAAGCTAGGGTCGTACCAGGTTATCAATTAATTCCGGATGCCAGGTCAAAGAAATCAACATCCCAAAACTGGATATTCGGTATATCCGAACCACTGGGTATTCGGTATACCCCAACCACAGGCATCAACATGCCAACCGGATATTCGGTATATCCGAACCACTGGGTATTTGGTATACCCTAACCACAGGCAACAATATGCCAACCGGATATTCGGTATATCCGAACCACTGGGTATTTGGTATACCCTAACCGCAGGCATCAACATGCCAACCAAATCAAGTAACCAGACCAAGTAACCGACCATAGCATCCCAGAATTAACCTTCAAACCATCGGGTCGTACCACTACTTCCCACATATATCATCATATCATATCAATTCCAATTTCCAATTTCCAATTCCATTTCTTAATTATCCATAGTCAATAGGTTATTCCAATTATCCAATCACAACACTGTCTACCGACAACAATCACAATATCCATAACAGCTAAACAATTATCTAATTCCTATCAGCTCAAGTTACACAACAGACAAATCCTTCAACAGTTTCATAACATCATCTACTCACAGTCCAACATCAATCACAACACAATATCCAATAAGCCAATAACGGCCAAACAGCGTTCAATCAAGCAACTCAATATCATAGCAACAGCAACAACCGTAACCATAGCAGCCAATAACCAACATAATTCCATATTACCAAACATCCATCAACAATACATATAGCGCCAGTTATTCACAATTAACAGTTCATCACAATATCCACACGTCCAATAGCACAGTCCAACAACAGCAGCATCAATAACCATAACAGTCAAATATCCGATAATGACCCTCTCAGTAGTTCATTCAAACAACAAAACACACAATTATCCACATTGACCAGTTCATCATTATTCTCAACACAATATCGCAAATCCTATATCACAGTCTAAGATCAACAATAACGACAACATCATAACAGTCAATCAACCAACAATAATCATCTCAGCAGTTCAATCAAGCAACAAAACAAACATAGTATTACGGGCACATATCAAGGGTTATCCATCCTCACCTGGTATGTCTCTGAAACTGCTATCCAGTCAAATCCCGATACCCTATATGTATACACATAGCAACACAATCACTTATAATGCACAACAAAATGATTATGCATGATACCGGTTTAGCAATTGTTATACGGCTTGTCTTATACCAAGTCTAATTCTTATTATTTCCATGTTTTTCTTTATTATGAAATTAGCCTCTTTAATCGATATACCAGTCATACTCGATCTTTAAGTTGAAAACCGAAACCGAGCTCCAAGCCGGTATCCCGGCCCTTTAGCCCTTTGTCGATAAGGGAAAACATAAACATATTAAAATACATGTATATATACGTATATTTATACATAAATCGATACTAGATTATACGTATATCTAGTGTGACTATATTTATACATACATAGTAGGTAATTCCCATTTTACCATATATATATTTATGTGATAAATAAAATTGTAACTTCTTTATTTAGCTAAACATAATTTAGTAGGTTATATGTATATATATAGTCATTTATATGTATGTGTTTATAATTCATAGATAATCATATATATGTTTTTAGTTTACATTTGACAACTAAATCAAGTTAATAAGTATTTTTGGGCCTTTAATTATTAACAGTCCAAGTATGAATTAAATAAACCGGATTACTATAGGTCTTTCTAACAGTCCAACAAAGAATAAAATTATAAATCGAATTACAAAACATAAATGGAATTAAGGGTTAATATTTGATTAATTAAATTAAATCTTTATTTAAATTAAAACAATTAAAAGTCTGGGTTCATTAACGTTCTTAGTCCGTTAGAATGTATTCATCCCGAGAACATGGGCTTTGCACAATCGGCCCGTTTCCGAGCCTAACTTGTAATCCGCCCAAACCCGAGCTCAACAATGCATACGGTCCAAGGAATTACCCAAAGATCGGTTTCCGGGCTCGCCGGTAAAATCCCGAGGCTTCGCCAGAATAAACCCGAGACTGCCGGAACCTCGCCGGATTCCGGCAAAATACTGTTCACGGCAGCCACAACACCCAGTCTTCTGCTACTGTTCACGGCTGCACCTCCTCTGCTACTGTTCATGCCCACAAAACATCCAAACAGATACAACAACACCCAACCCGCACCCGATTCATTCAACCCAAACCACATCCATAACAACAACAGCAGCGGCATCATCCTCCTCGCCTGAGTCAGCCCGCACAGAGCACACCAATCATCAAACAAAAAAAATAAAAATCAAACCAACCCGAATAACTGCCGAGGGAAGGAAAGGAAACGGAGAGGAGGAGGGGAAACGCTACCGGAGACTTACCCAATCTTGCAGCGGCGCCGTCGGTTCGGGGAGGAGGACGGGTCGAGCTTGCTACGGCTCGGTCCTGTGGAGACGGCGACGGCTGGCTGGTGTCGTCCTCGGTCGCACGCGAGGAGGTTGCAGGGGGCGAGGAGGGCGGCGAAGGTGGAGGCGGTGAGACAGATCGGGGAGAGGCTGAGGAGATCGGCGTCGGGCCGACCTTGGGATGGTGGCGGCGACGCTCCTCTGCTCGGTTGGTCAAGCTTGTCTCGTGTTGGCGGCCGCGAGCAGAGGCAGGGGCGGCGGCTCGCCATGGCAACGGAGGAAAGAAGTGATAAGGAAGGGGAGGTGGCGGCTCTGGTTGTTGGAGAAGAAGAGTGATGATGATGATGATGGCAGGGGAAAGAGAGAGATGATGTTGATTGAGGCAGGAGAAAGGTAACGTGAGGGAGAGAGGAGAGGAAGAGAGTAAGGAGAAAAGAAAATGACAAGAGAAAAAATAAAAGAAGAAAAGGTGGGGGGCCGACGATTCACGAGACATGGCGGCTGGGAAGAAAGAAAAAAAAGAAAGAAAAAGAAGAAGGAGAAAGGAAGGGAAAGAAAGAAAAAGAGGGAAGAAAGTGGGGCCCGCGTGGCCGGGGAAAAACCGGGAGAGAGAAAGAAGGATAACCGGGAAAGAGGGAGAGAAAGGAAAGAGAAGAAGGAAGGGTAGCCTCGGAGCAAGCCTCATATGGCCGGTCCGGATTCTCGCGTCGGGATCTCGTAAACGCACGGATACTCCCGTCTTTCCGACAAATTCCGTCCCGAGTCCAAAAATTCAACTTGGGCTCGAAAAATCCGATTAATTCCCCTGAACGTCGTCCAAGTCTCGGAACTGGAAACCGAGGCTCGGTTAGTCAGGAAGATGCTCCCGAGCGCGGGAAAATTCTCGGTTTCGAAAAAAAACGTCTCCCGTTTACCGTGAATTAATTACCCAAGGTTAATTCGTTCGGTAAATCACTGTATAACGACTTTTACAGTCCCGGTAAAAATCCAAAATTTTACCCGGGCTGTTACAAATAAAAAGCATCTTTTTCTAATGTAAATATCTAAGAATCAACATATGTTTCACTAATTCTCAAAAGAGAAAAAACATACGTTTCACGAGCAAGGTTTTTTTTTTTTGTGGTGTCATGCATATTAATATACATAGCATATTTGATATTTTCTTCGTTGTGTTCAAAAAGTTAGATATTTTTTTATAAAAAAAAAAATTGAGAGAGAATAGAGGTTACGTTGTTGTCTTTCCTTCATGGGTCTTCATAGTTCAACATCAGGACAGCTACCGGAGTCACTAAACTAAGCCCTGCCGCTGCTTCTGCTACGCGTTACTTGGCCCGTGGTCACCACACTCCGCAGCGACAATTGGCTCGTGTATGACACGCGTGTCTGTCTCTCATGCAAAAAATGCCTTCCCATTTTTTTTTTTTATGGAACATCCAAACTTCTTCAGTTTTGCATGATTTTATTACACTTCTTTACAGTCTACTCTACAGCACCACTGTGTAATAATAGTATTTTCTGCTTTGCGTTAATACTGTATTAAATGATACTAATAACTTAATAATAGCATTTCTGTGTTTTCAACAAAGCAGTAGTAGTAGTAATTTCTCTAAAAAAACAAAAAACAAAGTGGAAGTACTGCAATGCAACTACTGTATTTAAGTAATACCTTTGCACTCTTTGCAAGCAACAGACAGAGGAGAGAAAGGCAGATCAGAGAAGCAAGAAACTCAGATTAAAGAAAGAGAAAGAGAAGACATTTTTGTGAAGATGGATTTGTTTGTGTTGTCAGTCTGTGGCAGAAAAGGATCTAGTTTCACCTGCTACTACTTTTGTTTTTGGCGTACTTTAGTTTACTTTAGAGCCTAACCTCCACTCCCACCCAAAATCCTCCACACTTGCACACACACTCTCTCTCTTAGGTTTGGGTCCTCTTTCTCTTTTCTTTTTTGTTTGTTGGGTTTATACTTATATTATTAATCCCTTTGTTAATTGCCAATCATTATCTTCTCTTTTCTTTTTTTTTTTCATTTTACTTACCCTCCTACTACTAAAGCCTAAGATCCTTTTTGGCTGTCTTTGCTTTTTTGGGGTTTTTGTTTTTCTTGGGTTTGTTACCACGAGGGGAGAGGGGTGGATGCTTGTTCCAAGTTCAGATCTGCACAATTAGCGCATATGGGTTCTTCAAGCCAATGCCTCTTTAGTTTTCTTTGACTTCTCATAAACACCAGCAGCACCCACCATCACTTTGCTTTCTTTCTTTCTTTAGCTCTCTCCCTACGTGCATTCATCATTGTTCATCTTCTGTCCTCTTTTTCTCTTCTTTCCTTGAAAGAAAGGGGAGAAGCTGTAGTCTTTTTAAGTAGTGGGAGTGTTTCTTTGTGTTACTGGTCTCCAAAAAGGAACTCTTTAGTTGTTGGTTGAAATTGTGTGGCACCGAGAAAAGGGAAATGCTGGCTATCGGGAGTCCTACTACAGGTGTGCGTGCAAGCACTAGTTGCAATGCTTTGCTCAGAGAGCTTCAGGTCTTTTACCTTTCTTCTTCTTCTTCTTCTCTTTCTTTCTCTTTTCCCCTCTTTTCTTTTCCTTTTTTTCCCTACCCTGAAAAAGAACTCCTCTTGTGTTTTCTTTTGCCTTCATTCGAACTCTGGTTTTGGGAAGAAATTGTTGTTTCCTTCTTGGAAATTTACTTTATAACAATAGTGGTAATGATGGGGGTGTTTGATAAAGTTTATACCTTTGCTGTTGCGGTTCTGCTGTGTCAAACAGAGAGAGAGAGAGCATTGATTATTTCTTTTAATGTATCATTATTATGGGTCTATAGCATCGCAGCTACTAATTAGGTCTCCTTTTTAGTTTTAGCATTAACAGTGATCTGTTCCCTCCAGTTTAACAAACTCTTTCCTTTTTTGTTTTTTTTCGATTTATTTTGTGGTTTCCGTCTCCAATTAAGTTGCTTTTCTTTTTTTTTTCTTTGTTTTTCACCACCCATGAGTTGAGAATTTTATATTTTTTCTAAACTCGGAATTAAGTAAGTGTTATGCACAGATTTTTCACACCCATGAGTTCTAGTTTTGACTGTTTCTCTGTGCTGTTTTTATTGGAAATTTAGTCTTTGGGGTGAGGTCGGTGAGTCTGCCAAAAATTGCTTGGTTTCCTGACAAGAGTTTGAGGATGGTTTTGTTAGACTAATGTTTCCTTTTACCCTTTTGTGCCTATGTGGGTTGCAAAGGGAACGATGCTAAGGAGGAAGCCTGCAAAATTCTGCTTGTTTCTTTCGGGGCCCTCTTTGTCTTCCATTCTTTTATGATGGAATTTGGTGGTCAACACTGATTTATCAAGAGATTGTAAACTGACAACTTGAATTCCACCATTGCTTGCTTGAGCTAATTTATCAAAAGATTTGTTAACCTTTGAGCATTGCAAACAACAGAATTAGTCAAATTGGTTCTTTTTTGTTTGCTGTAATTGAGAAGAAAACCTGATTTGGATGATTTTGTGAGAGCAGCAAATATGGAATGAGATCGGGGAGACTGAAGCCGAGAAGGACCGGATGCTAGTAGAGTTGGAGAGGGAATGTATGGAAGTTTACCGGAGGAAGGTTGAGGAGGCTGCAAATGCTAAAGCACGCCTTCATCAGTCTGTTGCTGCCAAGGAAGCTGAACTTGCTACCCTCATGGCTGCCCTTGGGGAACTTAATGTTTATTCACCGGTATAAATGCAAACAAATTTATTTGACCCTCTTCTCTGAATCTGTCTGATTGCTATTCTTGAAAATTATTACCTAGTATTTCCATTGCTAACCCCTTTATATTTGCTGTAAAATTCGTTATGTCTGCTTTTTTATTGCTATAAAATGTTTCTCCATAAGATTGCTGCTACTGATAAGTTTCCATCACTTCAGCACTGTTCTAATTAACTTTCCTTGCGAAAATTTCCAGATTCAATCAGAAAAGCGCTCTACTTTGAAACAGAAACTAGCATTTGTTACGCCTGTGGTAGAGGATCTGAGGATGAAGAAAGATGAACGAATGAAGCAATTTGCCGATATAAGGTCACAAATTGAGAAGATTAGTGGAGAGATCTCTGGATACACCTGCCCCAGTAGCTCCCTGATGAGTACTTTAACTCTAGACGAAGAAGATTTATCTCTAAGAAAGCTTAATGAATATCAAGCACATCTTCGAACCCTCCAAAAGGAAAAGGTATGAGCATTGTCACACAAGTTTATCCTGAAATCTCCTCTTGATTTTGGCTTTATGGTAGGATTATATGTGTTTGACATTCGCACCACATCAAGAATAGCTAGTGTCAGCTTGACCTGGTATTGTGTAAGAAGAAGTTCGAGTTTGATCTTCCCAATCAGTCAGGATAAAAGTATTTCACTTGCAAAGTTTAATGTCTTTAATCTGGAATTGCGAGATCGAATTAAATTTTCTTGCCAATCAAAATTAATGGAGATTTTCTAGCAAGCTGTGAGTTTCTACTGCGTCCTAAGATCCGTGAAAGCCACAAAACATAATTGGTCGAGCCAGTATTTGGATCTTTCATGTTCTTAAAATTAACTCTTAGATGGAAGATGTTAAAAGATTTCTGCTTGAATTTATCCAAGCAAATTGTGTAATACATATGGTTCTTTTCAAATAAATTGAGAAAATGAAATAGTAACTTCTAATAACGTGTTATTATTGTAACTCTCCTTTGTGCATGTCTACAAGCTCTGTGTTTTCATGCCATCTAAAACTGTCTATTGCATCAGATTTTGTTTACAAATTGTGAAGAATAACTGATAACTTTCTGTTTGCAGTCTGAACGCATTCATAAGGTTTTTGAGTATGTAAACGAGGTGCATTCTTTGAGTGGTGTGCTGGGATTAGATTTTGGTCAGACTGTAAGTGATGTGCATCCAAGCTTGCATGGGACAAACCCAGAGCAATCCAACATAAGCCATAGCACGCTGGATGGTCTAGAACAGGCCATTCTCAAGTTGAAATCAGAAAGAAAAACTCGGACTCAGAAGGTAATATGGGTACCATCTTACTTTCCTATAAATTTTCTTTTGGTATACTAATGGACAATCCTGATTGGATACACAGCTGAAAGATATTGTGGCTTCGCTATGTGAACTATGGAATTTGATGGACTCACCAAAAGAAGAAAAGAAAAACTTTTCAAGAATCATAAACATTCTTGGATTATCAGAGTCTGAAATCATTGAACCGGGTCTTCTTTCAACAGAGATAATTGACCAGGTATGACTTATGAGGTTCTCTTGGATTGTAATTTCTTCAAGAATTGGAAAGTGGGTCCCTCAATATACTTTTCCCTGAGAACAGGCATCAGCAGAAGTCGAGAGGCTTACAAAGTTGAAAGCAAGCAGGATGAAAGAACTTGTTATGAAAAAGAGATCAGAGTTGGAAGAGATTTGCAAAATGACTCACATTGAGCCTGATACAAGTACTGCTGCCGAGAAATCTAATGCATTGATTGATTCTGGTAGGATATATTTTTTTTGGTGTCTTATTACTTTTGGTCATACTTCGAATTATTTATTTGTTAGCCATCATGAGCTGCTTTTTACTTCCTACAGGTTTGGTGGACCCTTCTGAACTTTTGGCTAACATTGAAGCTCAAATAGTGAAAACAAAGCAGGAAGCTATGAGCCGGAAAGAAATAATGGATAGGATAGACAGATGGCTTTCAGCATGTGAAGAAGAAAACTGGCTTGAAGACTATAATCTAGTATGACGGATTCTTCCCTGCTACCACCATCCATTTTCATATGATACCTGGAATGACAATATGAATATCATACTTCTCCTCAATCTGTCTATATGTGTTTGCATGAGTGCTATCAGCCCTGTTTTGTTTTTCAAACATCTTGTGCCTCCACTCAGTCCCGTAATTTTGTTAGCGATCTTTTACTAGAAGATCATTTGCATGTTCCACTTGCTTAGTTTAATTCGTTGCTTGGCTCTCCCCAGAAAACTTGGATTTGTTTGTAATATGATGATTCTTTGAAGTTGTAATTTATAAGCCATCGGTTAATGTAGAGCATTTAGGTCATCCTAAAAGTTTTCCTGCTGATCATTAGGACAATAACCGGTACAATGCTGGGAGAGGTGCCCACATTAACCTCAAACGTGCGGAACGTGCTAGAGTAACTGTGAGCAAGATTCCAGGTATTGCTTTCTTCAGCATGGTACTATTCCTTGGGTGTATCTTTACTGGATTTTGACCTATAACGAAGCTATCTTTTCAGCAATGGTTGACAACCTAATAAACAAGACGCTGACATGGGAGGATGAGAAGAAGATCTTGTTTTTGTATGATGGGGTAAGCTGTTCTTTGCAATTTGTCTTTTGTGAACGTGGTTCTTAATATTATCTTTCTGTGAACTTGTGTCGTTACTTTGTCTGCAGGTAAGATTGGTATCAATACTGGAGGACTACAAACTGACTAGACAACAGAGAGAAGAGGAGAAAAGGAGATACAGGGTAATTTAAAAAATTATGATGCGTCGGCTTTGCAATTTGTCTTTTATGTTTTCTGTGAAAGGAACCAGTATGTTTGTAAAATGGATTGAACTAAAGAAATAGCATTTAAAAGATTCTGATTCTTATCAACTTCAAATATTTGCGTTTGATGCAACATTGTCTGTTAATTTTATGCTTTTACAGGACCAAAAGAAGCTTCAAGATCTTCTGCTAACAGAGAAAGAAGCTATTTATGGATCGAAACCCAGTCCGCGGAAAAGTAACAGCTTTAGAAAACCAAATGGCTACACAACAAACGGAAATGGTTCCATGACTCCCACGCCTCGCCGTAATTCTGTTGGTGGTGCAACTCCAGAACTCCTTACACCCCGATCATACTCTGGACGCCAAAATGGATATTTTAAGGAAATGAGAAGGTTGTCGACTGCTCCAATAAACTTTGTAGCCATACCCAAAGCAGATACTATGTCCTTTGCATCTGTTTGTGGTTCTGAGCCAGGATCTCCTCCCCAGGGTTAATCTTAATGATTAAGAATGGTACGCCATTGTCTGTCTCACATTATTGGAAGTTGTTTTTCTGATGATTGTTTCCTTCTTCATATTATTTGTACTTCCATAGCTTATTTCATTGATCGCAAAAGAGAAGAATGTCATGCTAGTAATTTCAGAAACATGAATGCTGCTGCGTATGCATGTTTATATACGCAGTGTGTTTGAATGTGCTATTTTCTTTTAGCTTTCTGGGGTTCTTGGTGGTGCCTAAATTGTTAGTGCTACGTTTTAATCAACTGCGTTTGAACATATTCTCCTCATTTGACAAGAAACATGATATGGTGCTTTCTCTGCAGGAACAGGTATGATCTTAGTGACCTTAGACTTCAATTGAAAGCAGAACCTTGTGAATATGAAACAGATGTACAGTGCACAATGGTGAGTTCTTAGGAGTAATTGGAAGTGTCAATGACATTGGAGGACATTCATTTGGGATGCCATTTGCCTTGAACCGAATATCCAGACTCTTCGGGGGTTGACTTCCTTTAGCGGACGAGTTTGGTAGTGCCTATCGACATCGGCTCATCAAGTTTAGTTCAAGAGTATAGGGAAACCGATATGATAGCTTTAGTGGTACTATGTACTGACCATGTATTTTGTGGATTTTGCTTGTGCTTCAAAAGGTTTGTGTGTATATGCATACTAGCGTGATGGCTTGTCATTTAGGCGTATAAAACCCGGAATCTTTCTAGAGATGCATATTGTAGGATGTTTATGATGGGATGGGATACATGAAAAGGGAATTAATAAATATGTTGCAGTCCTGGAGCCTGGTCTGTTTGTCATTGCTTGCAGAATTGCTTAACCTCGTGATGCTGCAGATGGCGCCATGCTGATGAACTGGGAACTCGGTTCCACCTTCTTGTTTTTCACTGCTTTCGGTTCTTACAGATTCTTTTGTCTAAAGACGAAGTGGAATTGATGCAAGTCCATAATCTGGCAGTTGCCAACATTGAGATGCTTTTGGTTTTGTCTGTCCTTTTTTTTTTTTTTTGGTCTGAGGTTTTGTCTGTCCTTGATCCATAGAAAACTTATTTGTCCATATGCTTACCTGATAAAATTTATAAATTTATTGGCCCGAAAAAAAAAACTCTCAAATGTTAATCCCTTTATTCTTCATCAAGATTTTGCATTTTCTTAGTTCCGCAGCTTTTGTTAGGCTGGTTGCCTGCTTTGTCAACCGTTAAGACCACCTATGAGTTGACTTAATTCACCTGGCTCGTCAAAAACTTTGCTCTATGCTTCCAAAATAAGAGATGAAGGCTACACTTCCCCTCCAATCGGGTTATGCTATTAACTGTGGCTCGTGGAACCAGCACACATGGTTCAATGCAGTGTACTTGTACACAAAATTTTATTTTATTAGCCTTGGGCGTCCTTTCAGCAACAAAAATTCATGGAAGAGCTTCATAAAATAAGAAAATGCCATATTTTTTAAGTTGTCATGCCCCTTTCTCCATTGATTTCCTTCATCCCTCAGTGCTTTGATTATGCTCTTCTTCCTTCTAATGACCGTTGTGGGATGAAAGAAGGAAGTGTTTCTGTCTCTGGCTTGTATTCAACGGTTGCGAAATTTTCGCATCCAAACATTTTGTTCTTGCAAAAGAACTTGGTCTAACTCCAATCTCAACTCTAGCTCCAGATTAATCAAGAATCTTGACGGTTTGTGCTCCAAATACCATTGGATTCCAACAATTCTTGCAATCAGGCTTTGTTTCTTGTAATGAGTGTTTCCAAACACCTCTTTGTTCCACATGGCTGCTCTCTCCATGAATCTATTGTGGCCAATAAAAATATCTTATGATGGCTCCCAAGCTTCATCCACGAATTTATTGAACTCTGGGTAAAGTAGCCATGCCGTTTGGAATTGGAACTGTCTTGAGCTTGAGTTAGTATTGACAACAAGTCTTGGGTATATGAGTATGTGATGTTGATCCGAGCAGGGTTGGGGTAGGTGATAGACTGAAACTTCAGGGTATTGCAGTCTCCACAGGTTGTTACAAAGCTTCCGATCATTTCTTGCTTAGTGTCTCCCACTTTTTCATACGTATAATAGACCTGCAAAACTAAGGTCAATGACGGCTGCATCTTTTACACATTCAACAAAAGCCTTATCTGTCCTCCTTTGTCACCCAAAACAATTCAATCTCTCTTAGCCTACTAGGATCGCATTGAAATCCTTGGCGAGGAGCCATGGCTCATTAGAATTCGATGCCAAGATTTTCAAGTTTTGACATAAGAAGTGTTGCCACTTTGGTTGTGGGTAGGCATAGATTCCTGTGAACAAAAAGGATCCCATCCTAAACATTATGGAGACACTAGTACAGGTAACATCCCAAAGAAACCAAATTCCTCTAGCAAAACTCTGGAAACCAACCCGATGAGAGTTTGAGAATCCGAGTTCACGGATCACTTTAGTAGCTCTACGACCGCTGATTTTAGGCTAAAAAATAACGATGACTTTCGACCTGTATTAGAAGACCAAATCTTTCAACATTCGATTGAATTGAGGTTTGTCAGCTCCTTGACAGTTTCATGTTAGGACAGTAATCATTAAAAGAAAATAGATTGGAGAATGTACAAGGGATGAACCCCTATCGACTATTTTGGGAAGTTGAAGCTTCCACTATCATCTCAGTCGCCTCAGGGACTAGGATTGCTCCTTAGACTTCAACATTTTCATCTTCAACCATTGAATCTACAACGACACTGATGTCCTCTAGGTGTGGTGTGACTTCAGTAGATGTTGTGTCCATCCCAGGTCTTGGGTGTGACACCCGGGGTCTATAAGGTCGGGAAGTGTACGCCGGTGCCGGAATGAGCATGGACAAAGAGCGGCTTCCAGTAGGCTTCTAGACGGAGGAGCACATGAATGAACCGAATCCACACCGGAATAGGAGAGATCCTGAGACTGTGTAGTGATGGGGCTGCACAGTCGGGGCGATTTTGTAATTATACGGGTATGGGACTGTATAATTAAGAATAGCTCAAATGAAGTGATTTCGAGGTTGTACAAGTATGGGACTGTATAATCGAGAATAGCTTAAATGGTTTGATGAGTACTAACTATATCAACAAGATACACCTACCTTTTCGGTGCTCATTCCATAAGAACTCCAAAGTTAAACGTGCTTGACTTGGAGCAATTCTGGATGGGTGACCTCCTGGGAAGTTTTCTCCGGAAACACTTCCATGCGAGTGAGAACAAAGCATGTTGGAACGGTCCCGTGTTGGTCTATAGTAATAGTCGACAAGCCGGGACGTTACACTAGGTTCTGGATTTGGTGGGTGTGTGCGCCACCTGTAACTTGCTTCGGATTGGAATCCACAGGCTTCCTTTGTTGTCTACGCGTCCATGGTTGGACGTTCACCCACTCGCAAGACTAGAAGCTGCAATAACACCACTTGCCGAAATCTGTTGAGGCCCATTATAGGTTAAAGCGCCTAGCGTTTGAGGAGACTCTGCCGATGACTGCATTTTCGGCGCCTCTGTGTTTCTCTTAAAGCAAAACAAGACATTGTGTCCTACCTTACCACATGAGATACAAATATAAGGGAGACCTTCATACCTTACTTTAATCTCCCCCTGTCCAGCGTCATTGTGCCCTTGACTGGTTTGGTCAGATCCACTCTTACAACTACCTTGGTGAATTGTCCCCTCTGAACATACTCCATTTTGAAATCCAGTTTCACAGTTTCTCCCACCAAATTACCCAAGGCTTTGAGCAGGCTTTGAGCACTTGTGTATCGTGTAGTCTGAGAAGAGGACTCAGGTAACCACGCTCTGCACCTCTCTTGTGGCTGGCCGAAAAGAGGCAGTCATGATTGTATGCTTAAGACGTGGTTAAAGATTGTCCATGGACCCTCCAGTAAGGCGTTATGGAAATCCTCCTCATTGCTGAATCGCACACGTAGAAGTTAAATTCCAAATCAGTTATTCGTATTGGCCCAATAGGTTTCCAAAGAGACATCAATTTCATTCACCGATTCTTTTCCGCTGCCTTTGAGAAAGAGACGGCATCACTTTTTCTTTTCTTCTTTCTTCATTTGGTTACGTGATTTCGGTTGGGTGTTTTTGGGTCTAAACCATTTCTTCTTGTGATTTGAAAATTGGGTTGCTAGACAATTTAACATGCTAACTGTGCCAAACTTCTCTCTCTAAAGCGAAAAAAGATTCTCGGTGACTTTGTTTTTTATACTTGTGAACTTGGCTCCATTGGTTGACATACACATCTCGTGTGTTATACTTCTTATTTTCCCGCCTCCGAGACTCAACTGACTCAATCAGAGCTCCGCTCTTGGGCCGTATTCCTTCGCGTGTGTGATCCTCATCCTGTACCGAGACTTTCCTCCTTGAATAATTGCCAACGTCCTGGGCTTCTATCCCGTACATGGGGGTGCCCATTTTGGGTCAACATGTATTAATTATGATTGACCTAATTGGTAGCAATTAGCGCGGTATTCATTAAATAATATATCAAATTTAACGTTTATCTTTTATATATAAAGCTATGCAATTAGGAAGATCGCCAGTAAGACAAGGTCCCAAAACCGGCGAATAGGTAAGATAGAAACGCCAAAATTAAGTGTTCAGCTCCAGTAGGCCCTACAAGCCCTCGCGTATCCGAGGAGGAGGAGGAGGAGGAGGAAGGTGGTGGCAGCACTGCACACACTGACAGCAGTACTACTGTCTTCTTTTAGAATCCCAAGAATAGAACCCCACCCACCCGAAAAGAAAAAGAGAGAAAAAAGAGGAGAAAAAGAGAGAAAAAAGGGGGAGAATATTTGGACAAAACTTAAGGAAATGGATGTAGTAACGTTCGGTGTCATAATCGGGATAATCGTGCTCTTCCTTTGCGTGGTCTGTTACATCACCATCGAAGGCACCTGCAAGCAACGCCGCCATTCTTAAAAGACCCTCTTCTTTAACTTACTTCCTCCCTCCACCCTACTCTAATCTTCTTCAGTTTTTTTTCTTTAAATTTTTTCATTTTTTTAATCTCCCTCTCCATTTCTCTCGTTTTATTTTAAAACCCAATAACAATACTAGAATATCAATAGCAGCAAGCAATAATAATATTGAAAATATAATCCGGAAAAATAGGAAATGGTTTGTGTTTGTTTTTGTGTGCTATTTTGGGGATAGGCATTTCTCTCTCATTAGTTCCTCCCTGTTCGCTCGCTGGCGGGCTGGTTCAGTCACCCACCTGGTCAACACTCCCCCCAACCCACAGCCCCCAAAAACCGCTGTTCCGTTAAATAAAAATCAGATCTATTGGTTTGATTTTTTTTGAAAGGAGGGGATTTGAAATGAAGAAATTTAAATTGAAACCGATTTCCTCAACTTGTTTGTTACTGTTAGTTCTCTTGTTCCCCGCGGATCTGTGCTTTGGGAATCAGTTCTGCTCGTCGCCACCGCCGGTGCATCACCACGACCACGACCACGACCACGACCACGACCACAGCCACAGCCACAGCCACGGCGGTTGCGGTTGCGATCATGGACACCACCACCATGAGGAGGAGACTCGGCCAGTTCAGTCCAGGCTTCTGCTCCCCGAGGAACTGGCGGAGGAGGAAGACATGAAACTCTACGGCTTTAGTAACCCCCACCACCACGATCACCACCATCGCCACGATCACCATGATCACCATCACGGTCACCAAGCCAAGCTATCTGGTTTAGGTAAGATTTGTGAATTCTCGGGGCTTACATTGTTCTCTCTCTGTTTTTTTTTTTCCATTATTCTTCTTCTTTGTTTTGTTTTGGTTTTAGTGTGATGTTGTTCCCTAAATGGAGGTTTTGGCGTGTTTGTGGAAGAACAGGTATTTGGGTACATGCATTGGGATGCTCCCTTTTGGTGAGCTTGGCTTCCCTTATCTGCTTGATTTTCTTGCCACTCATTTTCAGTGAGTACTCTCTTCCTCTCTTTTTTCCCTAAACCTCCTTTTGTCTCTGCTCGCTTTGGTAACACTATGGATTCTTATACTATGAATTCTTTCTGCAGTTCATGGAAAACCCTCCAAGACAGTTGTTGATTCATTGGCTTTATTTGGGGTTTGACTCTCCAAACCTTGCTCATTTAGTTTAAGAATGCGTGGAGTTTTTTCTATTTTATTCACTACCTGCCTGTTATCTCTTCCCTGCTTTGATAAATTTATTACTCTGTTTGCTTCTTATCAATTATTACTACAGCTTGTGCCCGCTATTTATTCTCTCTTCGCACCATCCACCTGGTTTGTTGGTACAATGTTTTAGCCAGTAACCTGAAATGCTGGAGCTTGCATCTATTGCCCCTTTGTTGTTTGCTCGCGACCTTGTATTTGCTCGATAACATAGGGCAAATCCCTGGTGCAACTTCTATATACATAGTTTTCCCCTTCCGTCATATTGATGTCTAATTTCTCGCCGGAGTTGCAAATAATGTATAGCTGTTGGTGGTTGAAACACACTAGTTAAGCTGTCAACTTTCTGTAATTAGTGCCCATAGTTCTTTGATTGCCTCCCTTCTATTTGTTTCAGGAGAAACTGAAATTTATGGAATGAGCAAGATATGCTGTGAAATCTTTGTAGTTTGGACGTAGAAATAGCTAGTTGCTTCTGTTTTCTCGATAGTTTGACAAAAGAGTATCAGTCTCTTGCAGTCGATGTTTAGTTGAGCAATATTATCTAGAACTGTATTTTCTGATCAATTTTGTTCACCGATTCTTTTCCGCTGCTTTTGGGAAAGAGATGGCATCACTTTTTCTTTTCTTCTATCTCCCTTTGGTTACCCAATTTCGGTTGGGTCTTTTGGGGCTAAACCAATTCTGCGTATGATTTGAAGATTAGGTTGCTAGACAATTTAACATGCCAAACTTTCTTTTTGAAGTTCTTGGCGGTGGAAGGTTTGTTGTGCATGAATCACCTTGTAGCCTCCAAAGATTGAATGCCAGTTTTTCTGGAGGGCTGAATATAGTAATTTTCTTTTGCCTTTTTACTTCATCTTTTTCCAAAATGGATACAATGATTACTTTATGTGTTGAAAATTTTAATGTGGGAAAACAGACTTTTACCTTTTTTGATGTATGTCATATTCTTAGAAACGTTTGGTTTTGATTTCTAATCTACACCTTTTGGATATTATGTAAGTTTTATATATATATATATTTATATATGAAATATATTTCTTGGAATATTCTGACAATTTTCTTTCTGTTGACCATTTAGTAAGTTGCATATGCACTTTACTGTGGCCAGCACTGCATTAGCACAAATGAATGATTCTAAAAAAAAATAGCACAAATGATTGTTGCTTTCTTTTCTTTCAATGCTATGTTTCATGATTCAATTAACATGGATAAACTTTATGATTTGCAGGCAGGAGCTATGTTAGGAGATGCCTTTCTCCACCAGTTACCACATGCCTTTGGTATGCCATCATAATTGCACGCTGTTCTTCCTGTGCCTTTGGTGTATCATCAATGTTATGTGCTTTTATGCTGTTGTGCTGCAATACTTCTGTACAGTCATTAACATGTTGTTGATGGGGTTTACAGTGTAATAATGCTAGTCTCTTCAACTTGCTTTATGATTATTGGTGCATTCCATGTCAATGGAATCGCCTTGCAGAAAAGACAGGATGATGTGCACTACTTTATTTATAGGAAGTGTTAAAGGTTAAAATTCTGAAATTATATGCTTTCCTAGAACCTGAATATACTATGCTATTGATGCAAATATATATTGTTTTTTTTTTTTCAGTATGAAAGGATATTTCTAAGCATTTGTCCCTTCGCCCTTGAACCAAACCTGTGCTAAGGAAATAGGAAAGCTTATTATTGTTAATATTTTGGAGAATTCCATAGGATAGCTGAAATAGGGGCAAAAGACTGTTGCTGCAGGTTTGGGCTTCAGACTCTACTTATCTAAGGTCTATCCTTTTCAGATGTCCAATGACATATAAGTTCTTCTTTGTGTGTGTCATCCTTCTGAAAGTGCTGTAATCGCTGATGGGTTCTAAAATTGTGCGCATTGTGAAGAATTTTGGCTTTGAATCTTCAAAGAGAACTGCTTAAATGTGAATTTCATTATGCAGCATTTCTCAAGTTCTTTGTGATATTTTTCTATTTGAACGGAACATTGAATAAAAAATGTTTGGCAGGAAATGATCACTCCCACTCCCATGACCACCATGGAGACCATTCACATCATGCTCTCAGTGGACATGAACATCTGCCATCACATTCACATTCTTTGCAAGATCTTTCAGTTGGATTGGCCATTTTGGGTGAGCAAAAAATTCTTTATGCAATGTTTTAGTGATTTATGATGGCTAAATGTATTGTTAATTCAGAACTGATATAGTTAGATGCATACTTGATATGCCTTGCAGATGTTTACAGACTGCTTTTCTTTAGGTCTTTGCCTCAATTAATGAGGCAAAAGTTGCACAGTCACTGTCTGTATTTGATTGACGATCTTTAATCTTTTCTGTTAGAGTAGATAAGGAAAAACCCCCTTAGACCCTTTTGATGGTGAAGAGCAATTGTTCGCAGCATCATCTAAATGTGCGGGGACACTGGAACTGTGTCTTGTTTCTTATGGACCATATGCATATATGAAATTGTTACTTTCATGCAAGTGAAAAGAACTTGTACTTGAATGTATTCGCATAAGATTCTATACTGGTTATGAGTGCTATTCTTACAAATAAATAGCTATTGCTGTATATAATAACATTGTATGATTTACTTTATTTGATGCGGATCAGTGCTATGCATTAATGAATCAGATTTTTTTTAAACATCATTAGAAATTTTCCTTAAGAGGAGCCTTTTTATGTTGGAGAGACCCCAGCTGTACATTGTTGGAAAATCAAGATAGGATGCTATAGTTGTATCAAGGAGAAGTTGTTCCTAAAAATATTCAGCAGAAATAAAATTTAGAGAGAAACTCCTATTGTGAGACAAAGGGAGAAGCATCCTACAACAGAGGAAAGTGTGGTGTTTTCAACAAAACTGAAAACGAAGGCACAACTAAAACAAGTATAGATGCCTTTTGGTTTCCTTATATATCTGACCATCAACTATTGAAGCACTTCATTGCGTCTTTCTGATTGAATACCACTGAGAAACAGAGCTGCTATATCATGGCAGAGATATTTGTCAAACCCATTGCACATATAAGATAAATCTGTTGAGTTACTGGAGCATGTTGTATGGGTCTGATGAACAGTTTGGCGTTAAATTCCCTTGGACAGAACTATGTGGATAGCTTGACGAGGCTCCTTAGCCTTTGAAATATACCTTGCAGCAACGGGTAGGAGTCACTTAAGGAGCTGTGCGTTCCTTTGCCTAAAAAAAGTGCTTCCTTTTCCACATTTTTCTACCTCTGCTGGTGCTAATTCTGAGAATCAGCATGTTGTACTCCTCTGGTGACAATTTGGTTTGAGTTTATTTCCCTGCTATTATGTGGATGGCTAACGTTCAAAATAAACCTTGCTGCTGTCAACATAAGTCACTTATGTAGATCTATGAGCAACCCCCTTCCTCTTGCTTTGCACGACAACCCATTCATCTTGCTTTGCCAGAGCACCAGGTAGCCCTCAACATACAGTCCAGCAACCCACTAATGCCCCTTGGAGCTTCGGTCGAGCACTGAAAGTGGCCTGTTTCTTCGAAGTAACCGCTTCAGCCCTTTCCAGTTAGGAACGACTTTCCAGTGGCTTCTTTACTTTGACATTGGATTCTGCCGTATATAGTATAGAACATATTTCTAATCATAGGGCTCTATATAGCCTTTTGAACCCCCTCTGGACCTCATGTATAAGAGATTCTCCAGTAATGTTTCATCTTCTTTTCTCAGAAAGAAGATCAAGGGATATGCGTATAGGTGTTGCTTAGACATTGCTTTGATAGGGAAAAAGAAACTCTGATCAATCAAACAAAGAGTCACATTGCATCTTTCATGTCTCTATGTCCCATGCTCCCTACATGGAAGACGGACTTTACTGGAGACTAGATTACAAGTTTTGTAGGAATAGGCTGGCTCTCATGATCTTGGATGTAGGTGTTCTTACTTTTGGTTGAGATTATGGAAACAAGTTTACTCATGTTGTTGAATTCTTGTGTGATTTCAGTTAATTGTGCTGCTTAATGTCCAAAATAATCTGTTTTAAGAGGAAATACCAAATTAACTTGGTATGATATTCATAATCCTATTCCTGCATTTGGTGATAAATTTTAATCCTCATGATTGTACTGGGTCGAGTCATGGATTGAGAGCCAATTAAAACCATCTCTAGTTATTTCTCGACCTATGCATAAGCATATATGTCTTGGAAGTTTCCTTAGTTAGAATGGAAATTGATGAATTGAAAGATGGAGCCAGAAGGAAGTGAACATTTCACAGTCACAGCTTCTTTCCTATATGATATATGCTCTTTGGTTGTATGAAGACTTGGTTTTCGACTCTTTGTTTGTCTTTTGATTCTAGGCTTTGTTGATCTTTCTCTTGTTCTTATTATCATCAGGTTTTGCAGATTGGGTTACAATACCTTGAATTCTTACTATGGTATGCTCATTGTTGCAGCTGGCATTGTACTGTTTCTCCTTGTAGAGAAGTTGGTGAGATATGTTGAAGATAACTCGGGCCAATTTAATTCTCATGGTCACCACCACCACCATCACCGAAACACTAAGAAGTTGAAGGATGACAAGGATATTCATGATAAGCAGATGCAATTGAAATCTACAGAGGGAAGTGAAGGAAAACCGTCTGATGAAATTTCAGATAACTCCTTGAATGGGGATGCTGTAAACCAACATGAATCTCCTCTTCGGAAGGTATGCCAAGGAATAAGCTTGTCGTTATATGTTCTGTAACAAAGGTAGACTGAAAATCTAATTTCCCTTGGAGTTCCTGGTATGATGGCTGAGTTTGGGCTAAAAGCAGACACCAAATTTTCATAAAAAATCAGTTTAGAAAGAATTATTGATAGTGGCAGGATGACAATCAAATTATCCGCCTTATTGACATATGTCTGCAGAAGGTAATATAAGTAAATTCAGGTGTTTTTTTCTTGCTATATTGGTTCTAATAAAGTATATCGTTTCCGTAAAAAAAAAAAAGTAAATTCAGATTTGTTGCGGAACAGAAAAACATTTTGGTACTGGGTAAAATTGAATTCCTCGTTCTTATTTGTTGGAGATGGTGTGGGAGTGCCTTAAGTTGAGGACGGTTTACCTCATCATGGGAAAGGAAATACTAGTAGAGATTAAAATGGATGCTAAATATTAGTGACCTCATGTGCATGTGCCCTGCAGAGAAATACAAAAGTGGATGGCAAGGATGATAAACCTATTGTAGATGCTCCTGCGGGCTCTGCCGAGGCTACTGAATCATCGGATGGAAAGGAACCTGCTCAGTCAGCTTCAAATCTGGTGTTTGGTTATCTCAATCTCTTCTCTGATGGTGTTGTAAGTATGTCTTCCTATTCATTGAAAATGGCAAAAGTTCCCCTCGAGTTGACATGCTATTCTGATTTGATCAATAAAGTGGTTTATTATCCTAAGCTGAATATATTTAAGAATTAAGGCAAATAAAATTGAATTAATAGAGACTTTGCTAAGCAATTATTTGATTGATGAAGCCTACGATCTAAGTAACCTCAAAATATGAGCCAAATTTGTGCCTCATACAAAGCTCACTCATGGTCATGGCATTTGGTTGGGCATTGATGTTATATACATTTTGATGCGATATGTATTGCCTTTTCTGCAATAGATTGTAACTAATCATAGCTGTTAATTAACTTATGAACCTCAATTGAATCAGTAAATAGTGTTTGTAAACGTACTTGTTAACATTAACAGTTAAGGGAGAATTTGAAAACAAGCTATAGTTTGGGACAACTTTTTAGGTTAGCATTTTTCTTAAAGGTACTGGTTCATTTAAGTTACCAAAGAGATAACCATTTTTTTTTTTTGGAGAAATTTGGAAATGCTCCCCATTGTGCCCCTACACCCGAGTTTTCAACAGCTATTCAATAACCATGTAGGACAGTTTATCAACCTCTTAGCAGCAAAATACCAACAAGCTGTTTTTAAGTATTTATTCCACATTGAAATGCAAAATCTGCTCCAAAACACTCAATATGTGCCAATTTTGATATAATTGTCACCCGTATTCTGTTGGACCAAAAATACAAAACTTGAAAATTAAAGAAATTATTTGGGTTTTTAGTGGATAAAAATGAATTTAAGCCCAAGTTGGAACAAAGTATAGTTGAGGGACCATTCTGTACATTCCTCAAATCTTTATATTTTCAGTTTTGGCTCAAAGTGGACTTATCTAATTTAAATATGTCATTTTGCAGCACAATTTTACTGATGGAATGGCTTTAGGAAGTGCATTTCTGCTTTATGGATCTGTTGGTGGATGGTCCAGAACTCTATTTTTGCTCGCACATGAGCTTCCGCAGGAGGTTTGAGATCTTTCTTTCTTCAATGTTGGAATACACTTCAGAGGATTTTTTTTTATATAAATATTTTGAACAATAAAATATTGAGAACAATTGCTTTATAATAACCAATTGCCTATGGTTATAAATGAGCTTTGTGGTTGCTGGAGAAGTTTAATATTTTTTTCCTTCTTTGTCTACTCTTGATTGGCTTTATGTTTGGATGAGAAAGGTTCTATGGTTGGATGTGTAACTGTTTAATGTGATATTCGTAAATTTGACTTTGCTTACTGTTAATCAATTGAAAGTGTATGAAATCAATATCTGCGGTTTCTATGTTTCACCCAATAGAGCTTGGTCAATTGGATCCGAAAACCAATATGTTCACTCCTAGATTTTGCACTTGATGTTGTACGTTTGAATAGCTTTTCTATTCCAGAAACGTTGAATGTGATCTGTAGCCAGCTTGACAGAGTCCAGTTTTGTAGAATACATTCAAATCTCGATTCCATTGAAAAATTAGAGACTGAAGCAAACTATACTCAAGAAGTTATATGTTGGTATTCGGAAATAAGGGATCACATTGAGAATGTGTAGCATGGTGGCTTGTAAATACTTGCTTGTCCAACATCAGATTCCTTGTGACGCTGATTTTTTCTTATATGCAGATTGGAGATTTTGGCATCCTAGTACGGTCTGGGTTCAGCGTGTCAAAAGCCCTATTTTTCAACTTCCTCTCGGCGTTGGTGGCACTAGCAGGAACTGCAGTGGTGAGTTCTCTCTGTACTGATGGGTCAATATCAATGTATGCTAGTTTGTTCCAAATCTGAATGGATGGAAAGGAAATATGAAACTGCTGATTTTCTTTTAGGCTTTGCTTTGGGGACAAGATCCAGGACAGTCATCTTTGATTGAGGTGAAGTTGCCTTAGCGGATTTATGTTCTTGTATAAGCTTTAACAATTTCAGGTGAATGTCATGTCACATTTTTCTGTTCCTCCATACAGGGAATCACTGCAGGCGGATTCATATACATTGCTATCGCTGGAGTGCTTGCAGAGTTGAATAACAGTAAGTCAACACTGAGAAGTACAGCAGTCCACTTAATTTCACTGGTGCTGGGCATGGGTGTTGCCCTTTGCATCTCACTTGTAGAATGACGCTCTCATCTTGCGATTAATGTGGCCCAAATTAATATGGAGGATGGATATGAGCCCACATTTATTTGACTAATCTATTTGTAGCGATGCAATTGACCAAACTCATATGACACCAGAGGTGGATCATATGCTTTCACATTCGTGCTGAAAAATTGAATTACCCAGGCATCATATTACCACATTTTCCAGTGCGCATCCCTGAAGCTCCAGGGAGCATTGATTGCCATCCTTTCACTTATAATGGACTAATGGCATGCAAAGTGATATTCAAAGCTGTGCAAGTTGGTGCGCACTGTTCTCCAGATCTGATCCCCCAACCTAGAATGTATTGGGAAGGAATGAACTTTGAAATATACTCTACTGCGGCAACAGAATTAGGTGCGAACTTGCACTTGCTTGCATGGGATTGCTCTCCTTGAACATCATTGTTCTGCAGCCAGTGGTAGGCTATAGATCAAATTTTGATTGGTAACCCTGCCAGTGAATAGAGGGATGAATTTTTACTTTGGTTACTAAATATGTTGTAGCACGCGGTTCTGAAGATTGGAACATGTTCTGGAGGACTAGGCATCTACGAATTCTATGGTTAAAATTAGATTTTGTACTCCAGACCAATTACAACTTCAGTTCGCACTTCCATTTTACTGACCTAGGATTTAACTTCAAAAGTTGATCCTGCAATTTACAGGAGTTCTGTTAATGGCTTGCAGTACTTAACCTTCACACTGTGCGACTTGTCTTATGTTGTGAATGAATTGTGCTAGTGCATGCACGATCCGACAAATCATTGGGTTACAGTCAAGGGACTGTAATCAATATGCATTATGGTTTATTACTTAGACGGTGTGCTGGATTTTTTTGCGCATGCCTTCATAAGTGCAGACTTGCCATGTTGTGTCAATGATTGACCCTTCACTAGTGACTGTGCTATGCATCCAGGGTTGAATTTAATTTCTTGGCAGGCCAGGAGACAAAATACAATCTCAATTCGTGCATTGAAGTAGTACATAATGCGCCTAGAGATGTTGCTTCTGAGTTAACGTTTTTGCAAACTTTGCTTGCAATTAAGTTTCAGATTTCTCTTTATCAGCATCCCCGTTGTGTGACAGTATTGGCACTACGTATTTGGCTGCTAATCGGTTTTCCACGCATGAACAAAGGACCATTTTACATATGTTCTTAGCAAGGCCTTGACAACATTTTGAGTTTATTGGTGACACAAAAAAGTTTCCAAGATTATATACTGATGAAATATGAGATTTTTTTTTTGTTCTGACATTTTAAAACCTAACGTCAGTCTTTTGATGTTAAAAAAAAATCTAACCCTTGTTTATGACTACATCCCTCTATCACCATTATGGTAGCTCTCTCTATCCTTCAATATCAAATTCTTAACATTGTCACTTGTTATTCTGAGCTCCGATTTCATATTTACCTTTTAAGACATGTTAAAGTGAGCATTGGCATGCATTAGAATAAGCCATATTTTCCTCTTACTGTTATTGATTCTCTTGCCAATGCTGACGGGAACACTTTTATTTTTATTGAGCAAAAATATGATTCGGAGGGGGAATGGTGATGATAGTTGGACCCTTTCTTTCCTCCATGATTACTGTTAGATGAGGATATTTTGACTCGTTGTAAGGATCCTTCAAAAAATTTTATAAGTATTAAGATTGAGTATATTTTACCCGATTAAAGTTCAAAGACAGTATATGGTGGATCAATTTCCTCTTATTTTATAGGATCTTAGATTCATTATTGTTTACGATTTTTTTAATTGGCCTGAATTCCTACGTTGTCTTGGATATTGTTGAAAAGAAGCACTTTTTGCACATACACTAAAGAGGAACATATTGTTGTTTCCATGTTACAGATATGACCGATTACTGGGTGATGACTGATGAAGCGTTATACACTGACAAATGGATGGAGAGATACCCTGTTCAGTTGATGGAGTGTTCACTTTAACAAGTGCTGATCAGTGCCCACTTTAAGAGGTGTCAATTAAATACTTTTAATGCCAGAAAGGAAAAATAAAATTGTCTCATAGATAAAAAAGAAAAAAGAAAATCAAAACAGAGTAAGCCGTGTATAGCAACACATATACGATGCATTATATGTTTATAAATAATCCCTAAACGGTGATACATAATGAAATCGTTGGTACACATGATGATGACACATTAATTCTTTATGGCTATATATAAAATGAAAGCGACATTTTGACATCAACGCTAGCTCATTACTCTAATATGTGATCAATAATCAAACTTATTATACTGTTGAAGCATTTGGAAAATGGTAAGATTGTGGGTGTGGGTGGTGTTGGTGGGGAGGGGAGGGATAAGAGGAAGAGAAGGTGTCCTTGTTAACAAGGGTGCAGGACGATCCCCATGGCCATGGGTAAGTGTATGGTGCCTTTTGCGCACTGCACGAACCGTAGACTGGGCAGCCACCACCACCATCCCATCTTTGTTCACCACCGCAGGTACCTCTCCTCTCCCGCACCTCTCCTCGCACATTCTCCCATCCTTCATGCATGCAACCATTGTTAATTTTCAACTATGTATATAAAGGAATTGAAATGGCTAGTGCATCATGAGATGATTTCAACTAAATATTTAATTAATAACAGTAAGAGACATGTGGTGGCCTCACATTTATCACAGTAGAGTTAGGGATAGGGCATTTCACTGGCGGGTCTTCATCCTGTGGCTCCATAGGGTGTTCAACTGGCCAGAATTCCACTTCTAGTTCCATGGATTGTCGCCGCTGTACCTCCATGCCGCCACCACCTGATCTTTCTTCACTCTCTCTGCTGTTTTCCACCTCTGGATTCACACTAATTACTTTCTTCTCCTACATATATATACATATTAAGATGGAACTAGGCTAGTTTAGTAGCATGTACAATGATGGTAGTTAAAACCGTTAAAACCATATACTTACAACAAAGAGAGATGAAGATATATACATTCTGGAAAAACTCACACACCAAGCATTAAGAAAATAATGCAAAAGCACCCAGTTTTGTCATTAATAAGCAAGAGGTGGAGTGAAAGAAAAAGAGAGAGAGAGAAACGCATTGCCTGCCTGCCTAGCTTGTACTTACAAAATCATTATCCCCACATGACAGCCCCATAGCGTAGACGTTCATAAGCTCAAAGCACACCAAAATCTCCCTTTGTGTCTGTATGCGAGCGTGGCCGAGTAGCTGGCTAGCTAATGTGCCGTTGTGGAAAAAAAAGAGATGCGTACCCTGTGAGAATAAAATAAAATGGGGATGGGGGAGGATAAAGGAAAAGCAATGCGCATGAAAAGAACAAGTGGCTAGCTAGCCAGGATATATAGAGAGGGGTGGAAAGAAATGTGGGGATCTAATACACAGTGAAAGTGGAGGAAAGATTCCCACCACCTCCCACTTTTCTTGATTTTCTTACCTGGTGTACTTCCCTTTCCCTTGCTTTATTGGGTCCATGATATCTTTGTTTTCTCTGCCATAGAGAGACAAAGAGCTCTTTTTCACTTTCCTGCTTTGGGGAACAGTGGCTGTTCTGGTTGAAAATCTTGCCTTCTCTCATTAACTTTAATTACTTTCTTTTCTTTTTTTTTTGGGCTAGCTTTTCTTGGCTTTGTGGCTTGTGCTATGGAAAATGCATAGGCTAGCTGTTCTTGTGGAGGAAGGATGCCCAATAGAGAGATAAAGAGAGACAATAAAAAGATTGGAAAGAGGGAGAGGGGGTAAGGCCAACATTAGCTTTGTGGTCCTCTCTCTGGAGTGAAGAAAGCTGACTGCGCGGAAAGCACGAGACAGCGGCCCCTGTGTGCATAAGCTTTCGACAAGTACCTATTTAACATATCAAGCACCAAGGCGGATCCATAAATATTTTTCAGTGTAGGCAAATAAATAAGAGCACAAAAAATATAACTAATCCAATTTAAATAAAAATTTTAGTATCAAATATTAAAATTAAATAAGTATTATAATTATTTTTATGTATTTGGTAGATTAGTTATGTACAAAATTTATTTAATAATAAGATATTATTTTGATAAAAAAATATTTCATCAATCCTTAAATTATAGACTTATAGACTTATATTTAGGAATCCTTAAAGATTTTTGTTATAGATTTATTTGTTCTATAGTAATTTCTCATTTTAATTTTTAAAATAATAAATAATTAGTCTATTATTAATCAAATATATTTTTATTTTAAAATATGGACAACATACCTAAAGAAAAAAAGAAAGAAAAAGAGACCAAACGAAAGAAAAAAATTATAAGGCAAAATTTATATTATCATAATAAAAGAAAGAATTAAGACCTATATAAATGGAAGAAAACGGCAAGAAAATTAATTGATAGTAAATCAATGAAAAAATCTAGTGAATAGTTAATGATCTTTGAAAGATTAGGAAAGAAATTAGAGATTCTCAAAAGGAAAATACAAGAGAAAAAATAGTTAAAAAAATAGAAATTTTTTGAAAAGGAAAATAATCTTATAATTTATTAGATGATTTGGAAAATCCAGTGTAGTCATGTGCCTACAATGACTACATCGTAGATCCGCCAATGATGCCAAGTTAATGTACTTGAAGTTTCATGCACTACCAAATCACAGGCTTTTTATCTTGCAACTTTCAATTCCCTCTCTTTTGAGTGAAAATATATGTAGGGGTCATCAATTGTGGGTGTAAGGATGCTCCATTAAAATAATATCGCCAATCTTTCCTGCCAGTAACCGCCTTCCCTCATCAATTGAGGTTGGTTCAAGTGGTAAGCAACTAGTTCCGCTTAAGTGAGGTCTCGGGTTGAGTCCTCGTGTATGAAAAAAAAAACTCATTTGTGAGACTCACCCACCATTACCTAGGTGCGCCACCCGAGTCGAGCTGGATTTAGTCTGGTGCTTTTGATGTTCTTAAAGGTGGACTGGCCAGGTTATGCTATGACTTGAAAGATTCTGCAGAATTGGTGACATCTTCAAATGAAAAACAAAGATCCCTCCCACAATACCTTCAGCCACAATTAGATTCAACCAAGCATCCTTCTAGTATATGAGAAAAAGCAATGTCCCATAGCAAAGAAATCCCACCAGAATTGCCAACAGCTCCCACATCTAAAAAATTGAAGTGGCCTCTATCCCACACCCTAGAAAACTTAACAACAACGCCACAACTGAATGCAAACTATCTCAGTCTGCCCCTAAAGCACCCAGACTGATTTCTGTCCAATTTTTCAAAGTTTTACTAACCTAACCTCAATAGCCTTAAGATGGTTAGCACAAACCTCACTATTTGTTGCTGTCCCAGCGTCGCCCTTTTCAAATTCAGCAATATGCGTCCAACTATATCCCGATTGGAGCAATACTGTCATCTTTTCTCTTGGATTGAGCTTAGGCCTCAAAAGAACTCCTTGTTCTCTTTCTCCAACAAATTCCACACTGCCTACATATGCACACATATACAACAGCTATCTTTAGCCCCCTCTGCCTCCATACTCCTTCCTTCCTATAACCACTACCAAAGAAGATCACGAGAGCTGTTAGGTCGCTCGTGAGTCGACCCAATCTGCCCTTTCCTTCTCCACCATTTCCTCCACCATTTTCTCCATCTCCACAGCATCCCCTACAACTTCCAAGCCGAGTTTATGTGCAACATCTAGAGTTTTTGCCACCTCTACAAATTTGAAAGAAGCCATGGAAGTAGTGGCAGCAACAACTCTTTTATTACCGAGCTCTATATCGCAATCTTGGGTCGAACTGTCCCCTGATTGAAAGGACTTCACGCCACCGCAGGGGGCAATCTTCTTTATCTTCTTAGCTTTTCTAAGCCTTGAAGCCCTGTTCTTTTTTGTTTTTTCTAAAAGCACTCGAAAGTGCTTAGCTAAGACTTTAAGAGAGATCTGCCCCCTCAACTCCTGTAACGACAACGTATCATCACACCAAGATTAATTGACCTCCTTATAACTGGAGGGGAGAGAGTCCTCCTGAGTTAGATTATCAGCTGGGCTGATAATTATGTCATCTTCCCGTACCCCATTTTTCTCATTATGAAGACCCACGATTTGGCTCACTTCCAACTCAGTATCCTTTGCTTCCCTTATTATTGGGCTCACATCAATTGGAACCAAAGGTTCAATCTTGGAAGGATCCAAAGAACAGCCCTCTTCACCTGATAAGTTACCATAGTTTTCATCACAAGAGACATTAAGAGCTGCCGCCAAACTAGGAATTGGGACTAGGTCAAGAGATAGATTCTGTTGCTTATAAACAGTTTCCGAAGCCCCATCCTTTTCGTTAACTGCAATCCTCATACTCCTCCCACACGTCTGACCACATGGCATGTTCCTTTTTGCCGCCTCCTCTCCCATTAAACCCTTGCCTTTCTCTAGATATCTAATGGTATCCATAATACCAAAGGGGTCTAGAGACCCTTGACTATCCCCCCCGTTTACTGCTCAAACCTGATGTTCAATCAAATTGAGAGAAGAGCCATTAATGCCAACTACTTCATCTTTTACAGAGGTAACTTTGACAGAATCAAACCTCGACGAGACCTCACCACCACCTGTCACTGGAGAAACTAACTGCAGCTCCACCACTGATAAATCAAAAATTTTCTCACCAATCAATACCTTGAAAGACCTAACAATAGGGTCTTTGTATGTGGTCACAATCTGGATTCTAGCCACATCCAAATACTTACTTGAATCCAACGAATTAAAGGACTTGATGAACTTGCCGAATCAAACTGAAATTTGATTAAAAAACCCATTGTACCAAACATGGGGTGGTACTCCATGTATATTCAAACAGCATTCCCTTTGTGTGGCATAATCCCTTACCTCCCATTCTTTTAGAAACTCGAAACACTCACCCTTCCAAGCATCCTTGTATTTCAAACACAAAGACAAAGCCTTATGAGACTCAAAGACCACCAATACATAATTTCCCCTAACATCTTCACTTCAATCGCCGAGTTGGTGATGACGTTGAAAAGCTTGATAACGTCTTGCGTCCCTTTCCCCCTCTTCGCTTCTCCAAATGCACAATTCTTCAGAAAATTCAAACAAGTTGCCGGAGAATTAAAAGTAAAAGACACTTCAGAATTCCGGTATCCATTTGCTGAAAGATTAGAGGAAGAGGCCACATCAACCTTATCATGGCGACCAGCTGCATGAAAGGAGGACCAACCCTCCCTAATCTTTGTGCCAGAAAATATCTCGCTAGTCTCCTTAGCTTCCTTCCTTTGACCTCCATAACCCGGGCATCTCCTCTTATTCATTGCCACCTTAACTCTGAGCATCCCGTTTAGAGACTTCGAAGCATTAATCTTTTCTACCATCTCTCTCGCAGTCCCCGTGAACTCAAAACGTACAAAGCAGTAGCGGAGGCCATCCCGAGTCAGTTTTCTAGGTATAAAAACATCCATAACAACACCTACCCTTGTCATGTCTTTGACGACATCGGAAGCAAACCGTCCTGCCGGAAGATTTTCCACAAAGACGCTAAACGCTCTTTGATTGTCCAAAGCTCTCTGGACAGTTTCCCGTGGCCATCTAGAGAAGAAGGATGGCTTTGTAATCGGGAGAGACACCCTGTTTCTAACATATGCCGAACCGCCACCTACGCCGCTTCTATCCTGTCGCTGTTCACCATCGCCTCTTCCTTCCCAACGCTGCTTACCTGACATGCTAATATATATGATTGAAAGTCCACTCTTGTTGGTAGTTACTTAGAAGCCACAACACTTACTGACAGAATGCTATGAAGTACAATTTCAAAAATGGGTAAAAACGTCATTTTAAGCCACCCTCTGTATATATCCAAATGTTACACCAGGTTCCTCAGCCACCCTCTGCGCACAAAGTATGTCCAACAAACCACATGGGGGCATCGCCGTGATGATACCTGGTCAAGCTCCTCCCACTTCCTATATATGCTCGGTATTTAAGATTTTAGTCCTAAAAAATTAGAAAAAAAATGGAGTAGTGGTAATTGCCTTACTACTTATCTCTTAAATCCGAGTTTGATCCTCCACGTTTTCAGTTAAGCCCATTTATATATGTGATGTGGTTGAATATAACCATCCACAGCCTAGGGTAGTGACTTTTGAGTTGATCTCCAATTTATGACTCTTAAGGTTAGCTGATGCCGAACTGATGCTCTGGTCGGCGATTTCTCCTGTAAGGAAAGTCTAATGTCAGGATATTATCAAAACTAAGGCCTGAACAAAGATAGTGATTATGACAACTACATTCTTCAATATTTAGGTTCCTTTTATGGCTGCTTTACTCTTCTAACATTTGTAGATGTCATGAGTATTGGTAATGGCCATGGCCCAGGGGGCTGAGGTGGTCATAGCCCTCTTGAATTTTTAATTTTTCCATATGTCCTATTGCAATTTACATTTGGCCTCTCCTAAATTTTATTTTTTACTTAAATCCTTATTATTCTGGATAAAATTTTATACTGACTCCTTTTAAAAATTCTGTTTAGCTTCGCTATTGAGTATTGGGTACAATACACACCCTATCCGAGCCTATTTTAGACAAATGCACGGTTAACGATCAAAAACTTCATTTCTTTCGTGGTTGAGATCAGTACACTATATTTCCCTTTGGGGACATCCGATAAAATTGGAAAAATATAAAGAGATCAGTAAAAACAATCCAATACTAAAGATCTAATCCCTTAGCTAACGGGTTGATTTAATTAATTGAAACCCAAGTTAACTACAAGCTACCATCCCCTCTTGTGTGTAATTTATAATTATTAATATAAGTGATGTTGAGCTTGATAGTTTGCCCTGGCCTGTATTGAGGGTCTCCCCACAACCTAAACTTTTTTCAATTCAAAAAAACTCTAATCCCCTATCACATCTTAATTTTAAAATCAATTAGACTATTTTTTTCATTTATTTTCCTCTTTTGCCCAAGTTGCCAAACAAAATCCAATCAATAAAAAAATGAACATAAATTAAAACGACTAACTTTCCCAAAATTAATTTTTTTTCCCAGAAGTACAAATTATGATTGGTTTCTTGGCATAGTTTTTTTGGTTTGGTCACTAATTTTGTCCAATTTGAACCGAATCAGATGTTAAAGTCCTCCCTACATTATTTTTTTCATTTATAATATTCAATCTCAAAACTCTTAACCTAGTGCCTGAACTTGTAGTATATTCCTAATTTGACAAAGCACATCATGCTCAGAACTACGGTGTGCACATTTCTCAATCTAAAAAAAAAATCCCCACTCGCCCATAGTAATCTTACTCTCCCGGCACGTTTCTATTGTATACGACCAAGTCAAAACATAGCAATCCTGCGGATCTTAGTTTGTCTGACAAACGGGATGCCAAGTTAGGTAATTAAGTTGATAAGATGATTTCCCATGAAACGAGTCAAACATACTAACTATTACAATCTGCTTATGGCAAAATTTGTGGAGCAATACGCTAGCAAAGTTTCCTCCCCACCAACCAAGAATGTCTAATGTGTGCTGTGCATATTTCTCGAATGCTAAATTACCCACTCTTAGTCTTGACACGTTTCTAATGAATACGACAAAGTCAAAACATAACAACCCAGATTTTTTTTTCCCTGACAGGCCAGATGATGTGAAGACATATAATTGAGTTGTTAAGATGATGCCTTGAAATTACATAATCAGATATAATATAACTATTATCATTAAAATAAATAAAATACTACCTGTTTACAATCTGTATATATGGCAAAACTGGTAGGGAAATATGCCAGCAAAGATTCTTCTCCATCAACCATTCATAGTTATAGAGAAGAAATCCTTACAATACTATGTTTGCTAGGCCGGCATATCCATTTACTGTACGTAGATTGGAAAATTAAAAATGCATGGAGTTAATATGGTTTATGCCCTCCACATGCTTAATTTGCACTTCTCAACAACAATTTTTTTTAATTAAAGTTATTTTTAATAAAAGAAAGGGGGAAAAATAGGAGGCAATAAAAGAAACAACTTACCAAAAATGAAGAAGAAGAAGAAGAAACCAAATTAAAAGAGTTTTGCAGGGTGATAACAAACATATTGAAGGGGTCCTCCCTCATTTGCAGAAACCGCGGAGCAGCTGGGAGAGGGGCCCGGGGGGAAAATGAGGCTCTGGCAAAGGGCGGCCGGAGCTATCAAAGACCAGAAGAGCATTCTGGTGGCCTCCCTGTCAGGGAAGAGCTCATTCAGGAACCCTTACATCGAGGCCGCCATCATAAAGGCGACCAGCCACGATGAGAGGAACGTGGATTACAAGAATGCCCAGCGAGTGTTCAGCTGGATTCGCACCTCCCCTGTCAGCCTCAAGCCCCTCATATTTGGCCTCACCACCAGGATGGAGAAGACCGGCAGCTGGGTCGTCGCCCTCAAGGGCTTGCTCCTCATGCACGGCGTCTTCTGCTGCAACACCCCCGCCGTCCAGAACATCTCTTGCCTCCCTTTCGATCTCTCCGATTTCAAAGACGGCCACAGCTCTTCCCTAGAGATGTGGGGCTATAATGCCTTTGTTCGCTCCTACTTTGTGTTCTTGGATCGCAGATGCACTCTCCTCTCCTCCCCCTCCCCTTCCCCTTCCACGAAGCAAACGGATCGTCGTCATCCTCCTCCTCCTCCTCGCCAGATGCAGGAGCTCCGTAGGCTCAACAACTTCCAAGCCTTGCTGGATTCGTTGCTGCAGATCAAGCCCTTGGCACCCAACATGACCGACAGCCCTCTCATCCTCGAAGCCATGGATTGCCTGATCGTCGAGGTGTTCGATGTTTATGGCAGGATCTGCAACGGGATCGCCAGGGTCCTGATGGGTATACATTCCGCTGGAAAACGGGAAGCTTCCATGGCAGTCAAAATCCTCAAGAAGGCAACAACCCAGGCCCAGGATCTCGCGGATTACTTCGAATTTTGCAGGGGATTTGGCGTCATCAACGCTAAGGAGATCCCCGACATTACCCGGATCGCACAAGTCGACATTCGCGATCTCGAGCGTGTAATGACAGGAATCCCCGGACACAAAAAGATAGATGATATTGATGATGCCAGCATTAACGAGCAGCAGGATCACATGAGTGACGATGATTTTGCAAGAACAACAACAACCGAGCCGACCAAATCATCTGTTGTTGAAGTTGAAGTGAAGGGGTTATCTTCTAAAAGCAGCTGCACCACCCTGACGACGGTAATTACTGACAAATGGGAAGTTTTCGAGGATCATGAACAAGATTTGAAGCTCCTGCAGCTTCCTGCAGTACACGCCTACGCCGGCAACCCTTTTCTGATCAACCAACCAACTAGTTATCTGCCCATTGTACCTCTTGTTAATTACAAGCAAGATACCATAGAAATTCCGGATTTGATAACTTTCTAGTCTTCTTAAATTTAAGTTTGTACTGCGGGTCAGACCTCCACTCTCCTTCAACAAGCTTCATCTTTTATTAATTAGAGTACCACATTTTTGACTCACAGGATTTTCTCTTCGATCGGCTTTCTATTCTTTTAATTCATTTCTTGCCCTCACCATCTTCCTCTTCTCTTTGTTGACAAACTTTTCTAACGTTTCCAACGGGTAAAGCAAAACACATTGCACAGAAAGTCTCAGGTTTAATTGATGACGATGCACCAAAAAATTTTAAGCTATCTTTTTTATTCTTCGTTGCAGAATTTAACTGCAAGAAACTCCATTACACTTTCTGGGAGATTCTGGCAAGTTTAAGTTTAGGTTAGAGACCAAAAATGAATGCCGGAAATATGTAGAGAACTGCAAAGACAGATGACAAAACTTTAGTTTCCCCTTAAAAATAAAACATAATCAAAATGGCTACTATATATTAGATGAATTTTTTAAAACTAATAATTATATAGCGGTTCTAATATAATCAATTAATTAATTATTGAGAAATATTTATGTATATCGTTTTGATATTCAAATTATAAACAAAAAAATCTATGACGAAAAAAAATTATAATAACAATTTGGCATCCTTTATATAGCATTACAGGTCTAAATACGATGCCATGAGGAGAGAAATAAACTACCCTAGAATATTTTTATTCAAAAAAAATTAATAACACAAATAAACTACAAATCAGGCCATGTAAGCAACTAAGGGAGCCAGGTTATGCCTTCACCGGTGACAATAATTATGCAATTAATGATGTGGCTCGGTTGGCACTGTCGTGGCTGGGAAAGCGGTGGTTGCGGTGGCTTTTGCGGCCCCTTTCTCGGAGGTGACTATTCTCCTATATATATACCCTTAATTCTGCGGATCACTTACCAAAAGAATGATCCCCAACCGTTACAGACTCTAATTATAATTAAGGGATATGTTAATTTGCACCAAATGTTGTGTATATTTCATATATCCATATTTCGACTCAGTGTTTGTGTGTCGTCTGTTTCTTTGTTTCCATAGAATTTCCTTTCTGCACTATCTGTTCCATATGACCAACTTGTAGCTGCATTAATTTTCTCTATGAATATTAATATTCTTCCCTTCCATAGCAGCAGCATCTAATAGAAAATTGTGCTCTAGGATCGATTGATGTAATTAGGTCTCTTTGGTTTCACAACCTTATGAGAGAGTATATATATATATAGATATTGAGGCTAGCAATTAAGTTGGCAGCGTAATAAAATATTAATTCAATTCATGTAGTATCTGCTTGTAGTAGTTGACCAAGAAATGTTGCGTTTATGTCTACTCTTTCAGGTTAAAACTAACATTTCACAGGCTGACCACAGAATTTGCCGGGAAGCAGATAAACTCTAGTGCTCAGATTAGTAGCATGATCAAAGCGTGGCGCCATTTGTTTACTTGAGAATGCTTTGTCATGGCATATTGTAACCCGATAGATTTGCATGGACTCAATTTTAAACAACTCATGCATAATGTGAGCTATCCCTAGCTGAATTTGATTATCAGATATGCTCTTTCGTGTCCTTTCCAAATTTATTTCTAGGCACTAAGTGTGTGACGACCGAAGCAGTGTATAAGTAGGGAGGGACGTGGAATTTTGTTAACTCTCTTGCATTTTCCGGTCAATTAATTTGCTTCTTCATGCTTGATTGACGCTAGCTCTTCCCACCTTCTCCTGGGGAGTGATCAGTTCTTGCTTGCTTCCGCATTTTGATCGCATCCCAAGTATATTAACTATGCCACAGTCAGAGCTGAGTGGGTGTAAGAAAAGGAAGAGAGGGGAGAGGGTGTTTAGGTTCAAGATTTTCGGTGAGAATGGATACCCAGTTGAGTTTGAAGGGTCATTTAAGCAAAACATCAAAGCTCTTCTTGAATACGGCCATTTTGACAGCAACACAGGTAACGGGATACCAAGCTGGTCATTTCAGCTTGAAGTGAACCGCCAGCCTCCTCTTCACATATGGTTGTTCGTTGTTGAGGAACCAATCGAGGCATCCTTACAGCTTCACTGCAAACACTGCCAATATATTGGTGAAGTCTCCCCATTCTCTAGTCACACTAATTGCATTCTACTAATTCATTGGGAAATATTTTAATTTAAATCTGTGGGTTTTGTTAATTGGAACCAATAATTAAGAATATATTGCCGGCTCTTTACCTGCTTTGCTAATTTTTAGGTGGAACTGCTCTCCTAAATGAATAACTTCATAATATTTCTTTTTAATCCGTTGGGTCGGAGGTTTGCACAATCATTCCTTGTTATATAGTTGCATATGTTCCCATATTCAAATCAATTTTTTTTTTTCCTTCAGATTCTTTGTCTTGCTTATATGTATGTACCTATATGATATTCTCTTATGGTGTCGAAATTCCTCTATAGCCCAGGCTGGGGACATCACATGATATGTAACAAGAAGTATCATTTTGTGCTGCCATCAAAGGATACAGTCTCCAGTCTACTGAACTGTGAAGGAGAATTTAATGGTGAAATTTCATGTAAGGACACATTAAATTTGGTGCAATTACAAGGTCATGTCATGCATGGTGTCTTCCACTCCAATGGGTTCGGACATTTGCTTTGCATTAATGGGATGGAAGCTGGTTCCAACTTAGCTGGAAGACAGATAATGGAATTTTGGGATCGATTGTGCACAGGATTGCGAGCAAGGTAAGTCCTTTATGATCCTATTCGATTTTATTCTTTCCTTTACAAAAGGGCTAATATATAGTTGCCTCTGCCCATATCTTTGGGTTTGTATATATGTCGTATGTATATATTATTTTCCAAGCTCTGGCTTTCGTATGTTGGTTGGTGTTTGGATTCCTAGAGATATTTGATAGGCTGATGGGAGGTTTTTTTCTTGATTATAATGTGTAACCCTATGGTTTGTGACATTGCAGGAAAGTGAGTTTAAATGATGATTCACAAAAGAGAAGTATGGAGTTGAGGCTGCTCTTTGGGGTTGCATATGGTGAGCCATGGTTTGGTCGTTGGGGATACAGATTCGGGCGAGGGTGCTTCGGGGTAACTCAGCCAATGTACCAGAAAGCAGTGGAAACAATACAAGGCATGCCTTTATGCATACTTGTGCATTATCTAGGCACCTCTAATCCACACATCCCAGCCATTTTCTCTAGGTACCAAATCCTGTCAGACCGTTCCCTGGTCACACTTGGGGAACTGTTCCGGTTCATGTTAGAGATCAAAACCCGCCTTCCGGAGGGAACCGGCTGCTCTTCCGACTCCGGCAAAGCCTTCGAAACAACCTGTAGATGGTCACCGAAACGGATTGAGATGGCCACTAGAGTGATTGTGGAAGCTCTCAAAAGGGCTGAGTTTAGGTGGGTCTCAAGACAGGAAGTAAGGGATGCAGCTCGAGCCTACATTGGTGACACTGGATTACTGGACTTTGTGCTCAAGTCACTTGGTAACCATGTGGTGGGGAATTACCTTGTTCGCCGGTGCTTGAACCCGGTGACCAAGGTCTTAGAGTATTGCCTGGAAGATGTGTCCAATCTATTCCCGGACCAAAACGGTGGTGGGGCGATGATGATGGGAAACTCAAAGGTGAAGCCCAGATCATACAAGATGACAAGACCTCAGCTAATGAAAGACATGCTCAACTTGTATCGATATGTTCTCAAAGACCAGCAACCCGCAATAAACATGGGGATCCTAGCTGCATTACCCGCGGCAGTGAGGATAATTCTGGACTGTAAGTACCTCGTCAAAGAGTGTAATGGAGACCTTCCTTGGAGAGGAGTTGGAGTTGGAAATGAGCCCGAACCCAAACTCAAACTCTGCTGCACCGTCACATTGAGGAGCAGCAACACTACTAGTATTGATGCTGCTGTCACTCACTCGAGGCATGGCCAACATGGTGGGATGATCAATATGAACAAGACAACGTCGCAGCAGCTGCTGCCATTCGAGTGTATTACCCTGAAGAACGACGCTACCATTGATGATCTTAAGCTGCAAGCCGAAAAGAACTTCAGGGAATTGTACTGGGGACTGAGGAGCTTTGTTGTGGAATCCATTGCAAACCTGCAGGATCATGCAAATGGCAAGGACACCGTGGCTGGGGTACTGGAAGTGGGCCGTGTAATTGTGTTGGAGGGAAGCATTGATCAAGAAAATGGCAGCTTGAGCTCCAAAGAGGGGATATATGAGAGGGATCCTGATGACCGAATAATTGATTGCCCTTGTGGAACAAAAGATGACGATGGCCAAAGAATGCTATCGTGTGACATTTGCGAAGTTTGGCAGCACACAAGATGCGTTAGAATCCCCAACTCTCAGCAAATCCCACCAATATTCCTCTGCAACCGCTGTGAGAATGAAATCATAATCTTACCCTCTCTCCCTTAAGTAACACTCTAATTTGTTGTTCAATTCCCTCCAATTCCTTAATCACACCTACCAACCACCCCCTCCTACAAACAATAAAAAATTACACCTACCGTATGTAAGTCGCATGTAACCAAGCATAATATGCTTGTCAAATCTGTAATGTTAATTTACTCGTCATCCTACAACAGAAACTGTACGTATTTCTTTCCCATGAAAAATAAGTAGTGCATCAAGCTTCAAACGGCGAGATCGTAATAGTTATATCAACCTGCATTGCTGTTGAAGTAAGCTATATTCATTATAATCCAATCATGTCATCGCAATCTCCTTAATTGCCACTTAAGATCCATTTTGATGGCATGGTACTTTTTCAAATATTTGATAGGTTTTGAATGGTTGCCATCTTACTTTGACTAATGTCACTACTGGAAGGATTGGGCTCCTCTTCAGTTGTGGGTAACAGGATAGATCCTGTTACTCCAATCTCAACCGTTAAATTAAATCTAACGGTTGATAATTACTTTATATTAAAAAGATAATTTTTCAATCCAATAACGCCAATATATTTCAGTTTCAAAAACCTCAAAACACAACCCAAGGATAACTACACAAAAAGTAAAGAACAAAAGAATACACAGAATCAAAATATCTTTTACTCTTCTTGTACGAAGAGTTCTTTCCACGCATTAGTTTAAGAATGAGGGTGGATTTTGAAGGAGGAGAAGAATGAATTTTAAGGCTGGTTACAACTCCATCTGATTGTTTAGCAAATCCACTCATCAGTTATTTTTACTCTACTCTTTGCAATAATCATCAGCCCATCTCTCAAAAAAGAAAAAGAAATTCTTTCTTTTCAAATTTTTTTATCTCCCTCTCTCTATGTATTGTGTATAAAAATTAAATTGAAAGAAGATATCCTTTGTAGTTTTGTTGTCACTGATATCTGATGTTTTGTTTGGAGAAATCAGTTTGCAGATCCAAACAATTGAGAAGAAAAAAAGGAGGAGAAGAGGAACCAATTTAGTTTTTTTTAGTAAAGAGAATAGAAGTCAATTAAATATTCAGTATCACGTGCTTAGTAAAAAATTATCTTTTTAATATAAAGTAATTATCAACCGTTAGATTTAATTAACGGTTGAGATTGGAGTAACAGGATCTATCCTGATTCCCCCAACTGGAGAGGAGCCCAATCCCTAGTGGAAGGCTGCTACTTGCGACCTTTTCGTGACAATAATACCGCGGAAACCAATATTTCTGCCTCCACTCACTCCTTTGTAAATGATAAATCACCAATAGGAACAGGAGTAGTGGCAAAGCTAGATAAAATTTTAAAAGGGACCAATATAAATTTTTTTTCCGTAATTATAAGGGCTTATGAAAAAAATAAAATTTAAAAGGAGTCAAATATAAATTATAACAAAATTTATATGAAAAAATTAAAGGCCTACCCTCAGCCCCATTGAATAGAGATATCGAGGAGAATGCTATGTAATTTATGCATATAGCTAGTCTGCTAAACTTGCAACTCGCACTCCCAATAGGAGATGTCGAGGAGAGGCGTAGAAGTAGGATTGAAAAAGAGACTAAATGCCCCCGATGTGATGAGTGGCTGTGTTTCGAGGCAGCTACGGCTGCGGACCTCCCTCCACTAGAGAAGTAAAGAAAGGTGAAGTGACCCTGCTTATATCACCATACAAAAGCACCTCCCATCAAAACATATGATAATTAGTCAATAAAGGACAAAAACATCATTAGCCTTCATGTTGGTGAAACGATTAACTCATTATTTTATCTATGTATAATCCCTTTTTTTTTGCAATTCATCCTCCTACTATAATATGATTATATTTTGTCCGTCTGTTTACTCAGTTTTTCATATTTTGGTCTTTTTAATCGCATTCCAACAAAATATTTGATAATGTAACAGCTTTTTTGGTACCACATATCAACAAGGTCGTTTCCATTTGTCAGACCGTATCATATAATCTAAACTCACCTAACCCTACCCGCTCGTTCACTTAGTTGACTATTTTGCTTGTGTGGCATCGAAAAAATTGTCACGCTATCAAATTTCATGGGAATCCGGTCCAAAAGATCAAAATATGAAAAATGTGATGAACATAGAGATGAAATCCAATCTTTTTTTTTATGTGAAACTCATTTCATTTAACCATAGCAAAAATGCATTAAGAGATGCACTACAAAAAGAGTATCTGTTAGAACAAGATCGCAGTAAGAAGCATGGGACTAAACCAGTTAAAGACATAAGTCTACAGCAGACTACTCAATTTCAAAAACCAAAAGACATAAGTTCATGTTCAACGACTGGAGAGCATAGAGGTCACTTGCACAGTTGGTGGTGGCTCCTCAAACCATATTAGAACATCACCAATTCTTCTTGCCGACCTGGCTAGTAAGTGTGCAGTTGTATTTTGGGTCCTAGCCTCCTAGGAATATACACTACACCAGCTAGAGTACCAAGCCTTCACAACTCATGCAGGTCATGAACGAGTGATCCAAAGTAAGACAAGTCCTCCCCTTGTGGATGATTAAAATGTTGAAAGAAGACTTGAGAGTCAGTTGCTGCCCATTGTTGTCTCAAACCCTGGTCTCTTACAAACATCAGTACATACCGCATAGCCATACCTTCAACAATCAGTGGTTCTTACACACCAGGAAGCTTCTTCATAAATGTGGCATAGGTAACTCCATTACCATTTCTCATCGGATCGTCTGCACACCCACAATGTTGTTCTTTAAAGATAGCACCATCCACAAAGATATTGATAAAAGGTTGGTCATTACCCAAACTCATCTCACCACCCATTCCCCCTGGTCTTCGATTTCTTCTGGATTCTAGTGCTATTTGGAATTGTTGGCAATAAGAGAGGGCAAAATCCATAGATGCTTTAGGCTTTCTTCTTCATCACCTACTCTCTCACAGTTGTGATCGTACCAAATCGCCCATTTAACCATCAACACCATTCCAGCCTTCTCCATCGTCTCTTCAGATAAGATAGATTGAATCCAATCCACTCCCCTCAGTGCCTGAAACCTTTCCCACGACCGGTTCTGTTCAAGGCTCCTCCATGTCTCCCTTGCTTTGTCACAAAAAAGGATTGCATGGACTTCGGATTCTGGTTCCCTCCTACATATTGGGCATATTTCATCCTGCAGGACTCCTCTCCTCCGTAGGTTGTTTGTTGTTAGGAGAATGCCATGAGCCATCTTCCAGCCAAAATTCTTGACCTTGTTTGGTATCAGAGGACTCCATAGTTTGTTCCAGAATCTTGAGAGATTCTCTCCCGATGATGCACTAGCCCCTTGGTTCCCCTCCACCACCGGGCACTCACGATGTAGTTTTAACCGAAAAAACTCCATTCCCCGTGGAAAACCAGCACCACCTATCGAATCTGTTTTCCAAAGGTAGAGGTAGGCGACTAATCACAGTAGCTTCACATGGCATAAAGTGTTCTGCAATTTCCCCCTTATCCCATCTTCTAGGATTTTGTAGCATTAATTCACAAACATGTGCAGTACGAATGTTTTTTGGCAGAGGGCTTATAGGCTTAAAAGTCTAAGTAGTTAGGATCCATGGATCTGATCCAATAACAATATCATCTCCATTCCCTACTCGTTTCATCAGACCTAACATCAGTAGGTCCCTTCCTTTTAAGATGTTGCGCCAGGTGAAAGACGGGTCAACCCCAACTATGCCTGCAAAAAATCATTGTTAGGAAAATATTTCGCTTTCAGGATTCTAGAGTACAGTGTTGAAGGGTTTTGTAAAATTCTCCGGCCTTGCTTTGCTAACATCGCAAGGTTAAAGGAATGTAGGTCTCCAAACCCCATCCCCCCTTCACTCTTTCTTTTGCATAACACCTCCCATCATAACCAATGCATCCTTCTTTCCTCCTCACACTGGCCCCCAAAAGAAATTTGATACCACAGAATTCAACTCGTCACACACAGTCTTAGGTATGTAGAAAACACCCATAGCGTACGTTGGAATAGCTTGTGCAACAGCTTTAACCAAGACCTCCTTCCCCGCACATGAGAGCAAAGAGCCTCTCTAGGCTTGTATGCGCTTCCTCTCACGAAGGTCCTGAAATACCTCTCGTTTCCTTCTGCCAATTACCAGAGGCATGCCCAAGTAATTCTCTTGGCATCTCTCCTCATTCACCTCCAAACAGTTCATAATCCTTTCCTTCAATTCCTGTGGCACATTGGCGCTGAACTAGATTGACGACTTTCCAAATTCACTTGCTGACCTGAAAGTTCTTGGAAGTGTCGCAGCGTGTTACTGCTCCCTCCACTGTGGCTTTTGCAAAAATAAAACAGTCGTCGGCAAATAAGAGATGGTTTATTCTCAGAGCTCCACTATAATATCTCTCTCCCTCCCTCCCTCTCTGTATTCAATTGATTTCTGGGCAAATGCAAGTTGGTTTTGATTTTGGGATTCTTTTTCTACATAGAAAATCTCTACCGTATTATGTCGGCTTAAAGCGGGTGGAAGGAACAAGTAGGAGGGATTCTAGAAATGTGATTGTTTTTTTAAAACAAAAAATTTTGTTGTAACTTGCGCAAGTAGTAGTGTGATGTCGACTGGAATTTATATTCCTAAATCTTACTCGTGTCCTAGCTAATTTGAACTATGATTAAGAAATCAGAAACATGTGGTGTAGATTTTTCTTAGTATGTGTAGTAACCCGTGTACTGGGGCTTGCACAATTTACTTGATGAAGAGGGAAGTAGGAGAATTGGCTTGTGAGATTGTGGGTTGGTTGCTGGTGCTAATTATATGCAATGGGTGCGCAATTGGCGCGCTGCTGTGCCAATTGGTGCGCCAATTGGTGCAGTGGTGCCCTATGTGGGCGCAGCCAATTGGGGGTTGCCAG